>CAPT01000113.1:0-96310 GCA_001039675.1 Nakaseomyces delphensis CBS 2170
GAATCATCACCGTAAGAGGAGGAGTTATTGTTCTTGTTAGAGGAACCATAAGAATCATCACCGTAAGAGGAGGAGTTATTGTTCTTGTTAGAGGAACCGTAGGAGTCATCGCCATAGGAAGAGGAGTTCTTGTTTGAAGAACCGTAAGAATCGTCACCGTAAGAGGAGGAGTTATTGTTTGAAGAACCGTAAGAATCGTCACCGTACGACGACTTGTTCTTGTTGGAAGAACCATAGGAGTCATCGCCATAAGAGGAGGAGTTATTGTTCTTGTTGGAAGATCCGTAAGAGTCATCGCCGTAAGAAGATGAGTTGTTGTTGTTGTTGTTAGAACCGTAGGAATCATCACCATATGAAGATGTGTTGTTGTTGTTGTTGTTAGAACCGTAGGAGTCATCACCAGAAGAAGAGTTCTTATTATCATTATCATTGATCGAGGTCTTTGAGAACTTATCTCTCACTTTACTTTCTAATTTCCCGAAATTATCATCCCCAATCTTATTCTTGAACTTATCGACATTGTCTTTTCCAATGAAACCTTCAGCCCTGTCCACGTAATCACCGCCATTATTGTTGTTGCCATTGCCATTGCCATTGTTATTGTTGTCATCACCAAAGGCTTGTTTAACCTTGCTAAAGAGACCCATTTTCGCGATAATTTTTTTTTTCCTGTTTTGACTATTATTGTTGTTCGATTCAACCAATTACTAAGAGCAGTAGAAGACAATAAAAGATTTCACAATGTCTATACTTATATATTTCCACAATAATGGCTCCTCTCTGCCCCCCTTATCCCGTATACTCCCCTTCCATTCTCACGAGGCCCCCCCATACACACATGCCCCCTTATTTAGTTCAAGAATATTCACCCAAGGAGTTAAGTCGCAAACATCGTCCAATTACTTACCTATGCAACCACCGCTACCCCCCTTTAAAGCCCGTATAATGAAATATCAAGGTATAATACAATCGATTCCAAAGAATCCGCAGACCCTTTGGCCACATTGTTCACTACTCAATAATACCTGGACACTTTCTTTTTTTTTTTTCATTATTTCCTTGATTTTTGTCCCACAAGGTGAAATCGACCTAGGAAAAGGAAAAAAAATTGACGCAACAAAAAAGCAAAACTAAGAATTGGCCAAGGCAAACTGCAAGGGTCCAAAGCCATCTTTTTTTATCGTTGCAAAAACGGTCAATACTTAATGCAATCTCATCCCCCCCTCCCCTCCCCCCACGCATACTTTTAAATGGCTGCAACTGTAAGCTCACTTCTCTTTAGCGTAAGATGGGACAATGAATTCCATGACGACGCACTGAATTATTATGCTGACCTAAGCACTAGGTAATTTATAATACTATCCGTGTGGGTTGTTAAAAAAAATATTTTTAAAAGGTGCATATAGATATATAATATTACAACTCATGTAGAATTACTATTTTTTTGGCAAAAAAAATAACAGCTTGAGTGGTGGGGGGGGACGATAAACGAACACTATTTTGACTTCTATATGCCTATTAAACTCTGCTGTAGCCAACCAATTGTCCTCCTCTTTATCTCACCGTCTTCATCTCTATATAAACGTTGTTGTTCCAGCATATCTATCATTTCATCAGCCGACTTACCCCTCTCAATGCCGTTTAGGATGAATTTGTATAATCTTTTTCTTCTGGAAAATGTTTTCTTATTACGTTTGATGCGCCATTTGTTACCGTATTTCTCCTCTAGTCCGCGAATTGAAGGATTGCCGTCGATGCCATTGACGTATTCTTCCCAAATGGTCTTCACGCTCGTTGGTGCCTTCAACAGCATATAATTCAAATCGGTATTCGCGTCTCTTGATCTGCCCTTGTTCGCAGTTTCCTTGGTTTTGGGTTGAATGATATCGTTCCTGATTTTGTTTATTTTCTTCAATTTGATACGTTTAGCTTCATTATGTTCGTTAGATTTCGTTGCCTCTCTGTCTATATCTGTTTCATCTGTTTCATCTTCTTCTTCGTACTCTTCCTCTTCCTCTTCATCCTCTTCATCATCATCATCGTCATCATCATCATCGCCGCTCCCATGAGAAGAATTCACGTCGTTGTTACTAGCATTGTTATCATTAACCTGATTTGAGTTTTTGTCGACATTGACCGCAAAACCTGTAGTGTTTGTACTGTAATTATTATTCCTTTGGCCATCCACAGAGTTCACAGGTAATCCATTTCCATTCGTACTAGGGGCCGTGATCTTCTTTTCATAGTAATCAGGAATTAATTGACCCATATCTACATAGTTCAACTGGTTCATGTGTTTACTTCTCTTGGGAGATGAATCATCATCGTCGTCATCTTCTTGGTAACCTTCCTCATCGATTTGCATTTTTTTCATGTCCTCACTGCTAATCTGTAAATTTTCGTTATGGCTAGCACCAGAATTGTTGCTGTTACTTAATTCGTTATTAGAAACCGCGGAGCTGTTATCTAGTGCACTTGAACTCATGTGGGCACTATTAGGCCGGCTTTCATTGTGTATTTTATTATTCACTTTATCACCTGTGTCATTGTTGCCGTTGGGGTTGTTATCCTCTATTAATTGCGGGAAGTTAATGTTGTATCCGTTCAGAGCATGCTCGTTATTAGTGTTTTGATTCACCAAGTTTCCTGACAGATATGGTGTCTTCATATGACCAACATCGCCATGGCTCTCGGATACTTTGCCGTCGACTGCTGCGAAACGTATGTTATTCAAAGAGTGTAAATCATTATAGGAACTGGAGGCGCTGGTTAGGTTAGATGAAACGTACGGTGCATTAGTAGCAAGTGACAGTGTCGAGTGTTGAGACATGATATTTTGTTTATTAGTAGTATTAGCTGTGGCATTAGCTGTGGCATTAGCTGTGGCATTAGCTGTGGCATTAGATGTTGTATTAGATGCTGTATTAGCTGTTTCATTACCCCGTTGGCCTAGAAGTGCTGCTGCCACTTCAAATCTATCCTCGAGGCTTGCAGTGTTCGTGGACATAACATTATTCTGGGCTCTTCTTCTTTTCTTGATTCCGTTAGGGTTTAGGATGAATGTCTTCCGCCTTTCAGACTTCCCACTTGGATTTTTCATCGTTGACCTTGCAGGGCCTGTTCTGTTGACGGGTTCCATAGAGTTGTAGTAGTATATCGGCGCCATATGGTTGGGTGTGCCGGCAGTATTCCCGGTATTATTATTGCCGGTAGGCGTAGAGGTGTGGTGGTACAGTTGTGGGGAGCCGGTTAGGTTATGGGAGCCGTTGAGGGTATCGAGAGCATCATTGGACCTGGTTTTCTTGATCTTTCGGAGGTACGAGCTGCTGACGTTCGTGATGGAGTTCAGCAGATCAGTGACGAAGGTGGTCTGGGTCTGGTCGGTCTCCGTCCCGGCCATGTCAATGTGCTGGTCGAGTTTATTGAGCCTTGACGTCAGCCTCAAAAACGCATGCGAGTTGCTCTGCTTGAGGTCCAGGATCATCGAGTTCTGATCGTTTATTTTGCTGAACAAGTTATTGAAATTAGACTCCATCACGGCCAACCTGTTTGAGATTTCGTCCAGTTTTTGCAACGTCACACCGCTGCAATTGTGTTTCCCTTTTTCTTGGTCTTGTCCGGGTTCTTGCACTTGCACTTGTTCTGGCTCATCATGCACCTTTTTATCTTCTTCACCGTCCGTCCCCTCCTTCGAAAACATTGTCGTTTTATTTTCTGCTGCTATATTTAATTTTCTGCTGCTATATTTTATTTTCTGCTGCTATATTTTTTTCAGTTAATTTTTGTAATTACAATATTACTGCTGACTTAACATATATATACATTTATACATATGTCGATGGTAATATATAGTATACTACGGTTTCACGTTATTTCTTTTTTTTTTTTTTCCCAAATTCAATATATTGTTGCACGACACGTCACACCAGTGGTATCGTACCACACTACATACATTTACCCGGTCACTTTTCACGTGCCCTGAATCGTCAGAAATTCAATTTTACAAATTCCGTCGATAGTGACGGATCTGCAGACGAACATTTTTGCTCTTCAAAGAAAAATGAAAAGTGAAAAGTGAAAAGTGAAAAAGGATCGGCGTCGCAGAGAGACGGACGTGGGGGATGGACAAGTGTGAGGCTTTTTTTGAAGAGAACAAATCTTTACCCTGCAGAGATGTGCGACGGACAGACGACTCAAGTAGTCAAGTGACCGATGATCCCTTTTTATGATACTCTGTACTTATATTATAATATATTATATTGTATTATATTATATTGTAATATACTTATTTATTATATTGTTACAACAATTTAATATAACAATATATAGAGCTGGATTCTTTCATTTTTTACTAAAATGTGGCTTTTGGTTTGGGTTTGGTTTTTGTTGGCGCAGGCGCAGGCTAAGAGGTCTTTGTATGCTACATCGCTGGTGACTTGCATACAGGGGTCTCAGCTGTCCTCGAACAGTTTCAACGTTACGTTCAACCCGGATGACAGGTCGCTGTACTACAACCTGGACATGACGACGTCGATAGACTCCTACATCTACGCGCTGGTTGATGTGTATGCGTACGGGTTCAAAATCATCACCAAGGAAGTGGACCTGTGCAATATCGGGTGGAAGCAGTTCTGCCCCGTGCACCCAGGTAACATCCAGATAGAGGCCATAGAGTACATCTCCAAGGAGTACACGGACGAGATCCCGGGGATAGCGTACCATGTGCCCGACATCGATGCGTTCGCGAAGGTCCGTGTGTTCGGGGCAGACTCGAATGCGTACCTGGCCTGTGTGCAGGTGTTCTTCAGCAACGGGAAGTCCGTCTCGCAGACCGCGGTGAAATGGGTCAGCGCCGTCATTGCGGGTATCGGGCTGTTGCTCTCAGCAGTGCTGTCCTCGTTCGGGAACTCCAGGGCGGCATCCCACATCTCCGCCAACACCATGATGCTGTTCTTGTATTTCCAATCGGTTGTGGTGGTCGCCATGCAACATGTCCACAGGGTGCCACCCATTGCGTCCGCGTGGGCTGAAAACCTGGTCTGGTCCATGGGTATCATCAGAGTGACATTCATGCAGAAGATCTTCCGTTGGTTCGTGCAATCGACCGGCGGAACCCCAGAGTTGTTCCTAACCTCAAAGACGCAGAGCGTCCTGGCACAGAGAGCCTTTGACATCGGCAGGTCAAGCAGCTTGATGAAAAGGGCCACAGAAATCCTGTACGGTAACCACAACACCAAGATCTTCAGAGGCATTAAGAGATTGGGCTACTTGATGAAAGTCGAAAGCACCTCTATCGTGCCAACTGGATTCACGTTTTTTGTGCTGTGCGGTTACCTACTGGCTGCTATCATCATCGGGACCAAGTACGTTGTCGAGCTATGTATCAGAGCTGGGTGGATGAACCCAAAGAGATTCATGACATACAGAAGGAACTGGAGAACTATATTGAAGGGAGCTCTATTGAGATATATCTATATTGGGTTTGTCCAATTAACCATGTTGAGTTTCTGGGAATTCACAGAGAGAGATTCTGGTGCCGTGATCGTAATCGCTTGCCTCTTCGTTTGTCTGTCATGTGGACTAATGATGTGGGCGGCATTCAGAACGTTGCATTTCGGAAAGAAGTCAATTAGATTGTACAACAACCCTGCAGCTATGCTTTACGGTGATGAATACGTTCTACACAAATACGGATTCTTCTACACCATGTTCAATGCTAAGTATTATTGGTGGAACATTGTATTACTATCTTATATGTTTTTGAAATCTCTTTTTATTGGTTTTGCACAAGCGTCAGGTAAGACTCAGGCACTGGCGTTGTTCATCTTTGACTTTTTCTACACAATTGCTGTCATTAGGTATAAGCCATATCTGGACCGTCCAACAAACATTATGAATATCTTTATTTGCGTTGTCACATGTGTAAACTCTTTCTTGTTCATGTTCTTCTCCGATTTATTTCATCAAGGTTACCAAGTCTCAGCCATTATGGGTTGGGTGTTCTTTATTATGAATGCTGCCTTTTCGTTGATTTTGTTACTGATGATCTTGACATTCGTGTTGCTAATCGTGTTCTCAAGGAACCCAGATTTGAAGTTCAAGCCTATAAAAGATGACAGAGCTTCTTTCCAAAAGACATCTATTCCAAATCCATTCGACGACACAAAGAGTGCAGATTATTTGGCTTCACCTTCTACATTCTCAAGTGAGTCTCCATTCAATGAAAAGAAGGGTAAACGTAAAGTAACGGCTACCGATGAATTGGTTGCATTGGGTCAAATAGCAGGAGATCATGACAATGGCTGGGAAGCGGCTGTTGATTCTCCGCAGGCTAATAATGCGTTATTATCACCTTTTGTTGAGGTCAACTCAGTAGTGAATGATCAAAGCACCTTTAGTGTTAATGACACACCAGTGCAGGAACAGCAATTTGGAAAAAAGAAGAAAGTTTCACTTCCCGGAAAGATTTTCCGTGCGCTCTCATTAAAGGGTTACAAGGATAACTATGACGAAGATAATCAGCACCCGCAGCAAAAAAAGGTCATAGATAATGTCCGTCCAGGTAGCTTGAACGATGATGGCTCCGGTCTAGACGGTTTCTACCATGGAGACAATGATTTTGAAAGAGAAGCCGTTAATCCGTTTGGATCAGATGAGGAAAATGAATATAACACACCAAATTCAAATCATGATAGATTAGATACGGATGTCGAAACTGAGTCATTTAATTTTTCATTTAACAGAGGCCTGGATCACCATTTTAGGGATGACAATAGTTGATTCCTTTTTTTGCTGTTGTTGTTGAGGAAGGGTTACGTCAGGACATATAAACCTCCTCTTATGGGCTATAGACTGCTAATTGCGTAACCAATGTAAAATAGATACCCAAAATTCAATTCTCTTCATTACTTCCTTTTTTTTTTTTGAAACCACATATTGTGCTTTTTTCTGCTTCACTTAATATTCACATACGATGTTCCTCATAAACCTACATTTAAATGGTACCAGAAAAGTCCTACATGACTTATCTGCCTCATTTCAACATTTTTATGCGCCATATTTTATTGTTATGGTCATGCTCATCTCATGATGAACTATTTAAATCAATGTCATCATATTTATTTCTATCGTTGGGAATTGCCTCAGAATTTTTTGTTGTTTGTTTTTTTACTTTTCTATATAATTATTGTATTTTTTAACTCTTTTTATTTATTTTCATTACGGTACTAACTCCTTATAATTGCAAATATATTACGTTGAGTATTAACGAGTGTTACTTTATTGTTTTTTAAAGGGTGAGTAGTAAATTAAGTAGTGCGTTATTTAGTGATTTCATTAGCTAAAACTCTTTGAAGTTGATTTCGTGGTAGGGACCCATACTTTCCAATACTATTGATAAGAAGGTTCCTAATGTTCGCAATATAAGATGGTCTCAAATTATCATTATATATCTCGTTAACTTGAACTTCGTCAAACCAGACACTAGTGGTTGAATTTATATTTTCTATAAATGATTTTGTGCTCAGTAGCATGGAAGGTATTAATTTTCGCAGTGACCAATACCTAACAACAGGTGTGTTTTTGAATTTGAATTGAGGAATATTCACAGTATGCAGATACGGTACTATTTTTAGACCTCTGAAGTTTTTATACTTTCTAATGTATCGATAGTCATTTCCGGTCGTCCAAGCCGTTTTGGTGTGACCTAAATTGTCGGCAATCAACGGTAATAATGGGATGCTGTTATTTGTTGAACAAATACTGCTCGCAAAGGCTCTATTAATAATGGTTAAGTCGTCACGTGAATTTGCAAGTGCTTGGCGCTTTTGTATATCTGTTAATTCACATAGAAAAAGGCCACCAATGAAACTGCCGGGGAAGTACAGTGAATATTTCCTTTTATAATAGTTTACCGACCTGGCAAACTTAAAGCAATGGTAACTGTCAAGATTTGTGGCAGCGGTCATTTTTAGAGATTGCTTCTCATTTTTATCAACTGAATCAAGTAAACAAATGGGCGCTTTCCAATCCATATCCTCTCTCAAGGGTTGGACTGCATTCCATATGGGGCTCCCATCCTGGCATAATACTATGTGTATATCGTTATTAACCGCTGGTGGGAAAAGTTGTAAATGAAAGAGACGAAATACTCGAAACCCACTGTAGGCAGATTTTATATTTTGGTCTTGATTATGTAGTATTTTATTTTTTATCACCTCAAAGGGTTGCTGTCCTTCAGAAACAATACCTGGCTGGCTACATACGTCATTAATAATATCACTTTCGGTAGTGCTCTTCATATTATCAGGTAATATGAAACCAGAACAAATATTCCAACAAAGTAATAATATCGATAACAGTATCATATCATCACTAATATATATTTATATACCTATATATTATATTGGATAAAAGGAAATTACAATAATTAGCTTCACATAATTATAAATGTTTAGTATCATGGAACTATAATACCTTCCTTATACCATTAACATCGATATCGCAATATATCTTAATGACTTTGTGGTAAATGTGAGTGGACGTGATCAGACGTACAAACGTACCAAAATAAACTGATGGCTTCGTGTTTTTTTTTTTGTCGATTTTTTGTTTTTTCTCTTTCTTGCAATGTAGTGTGGCCTTGAACGTAAATGTTTCTTTCTGGTTGTGATTCCTGAGGGATAACAGGACAACAAGAAGTATAACAACGTACTGGTCCCTTAGAAAATTTCCCATATACTTCAATTGACTGCGTCTATTTGGTAATTGACGTGTATCAACTTCTAGAGGAGATACAAGATCATTAAGGAAAAGCAGAATAGATGAAGTTGGACGTTAAGAAAACATTCAGCAAAAGATCCAACAGAGTCAAGGGTATCGATTTGCACCCATCCGAACCATGGGTTTTAACCACTCTTTACTCTGGAAGAGTTGAAATCTGGAACTATGAAACACAACAAGAAGTCAGAAGCATTCAAGTTACTGACTCCCCAGTTAGAGCAGGTAAATTTATCACCAGAAAGAACTGGATCGTTGTGGGTAGTGACGACAACAAGGTTAGGGTCTTTAACTATAACACCGGTGAAAAGGTAGCTGATTTTATTGCTCATCCCGATTATATCAGATCTATTGCGGTCCACCCATCCAAACCATACATTTTAACCGGTAGTGACGATCTTACTATTAAATTATGGAACTGGGAAAAGGACTGGGCTTTGGAACAAACCTTCAAGGACCATGAGCATTTCGTCATGTGTGTTGCCTTTAATCCTAAGGACCCGAATGTATTCGCCTCCGGCTGTTTAGACCACAAAGTAAAAGTTTGGTCCCTAGGTCAATCCACGCCAAATTTCACATTACACACTGGTCAAGAAAAGGGTGTCAATTATGTGGATTACTATCCGTTACCAGACAAGCCATATTTAATAACTTCCTCTGATGACACAACTGTCAAAATTTTTGACTATCAGACAAAATCTTGTGTTGCAACATTGGAAGGCCATATGTCTAATGTCTCCTATGCAGTATTCCACCCAAGTCTCCCAATAATTATTTCTGGTTCAGAGGATGGTACCGTCAAGTTGTGGAACTCCTCTACCTACAAACTTGAAAAAACATTAAATCTTGGTTTAGAGAGAAGTTGGTGTATAGCTACTCATCCAACTGGTCGTAAAAACTGTATTGCTTCTGGTTTTGACAGCGGTTTCACTGTTCTTTCCTTGGGTAATGACGTCCCAACTCTATCTCTTGACCCTGTCGGTAAATTAGTTTGGGCAGGTGGTAAGAACGCCTCGGTCTCTGATATTTTTACGGCCGTAATCAGGGGTAATGAAGATGTTGACCAAGACGAGCCATTACCTTTACAAACCAAAGAATTGGGTTCTGTTGATGTTTTCCCACAAGCTTTGAAGCACTCTCCAAATGGCAGATTCGTTACCGTTGTTGGTGATGGTGAATTTGTTATTTATACCGCCTTAGCATGGAGAAACAAGTCCTTTGGTAAGTGTCAAGATTTTGTTTGGGGTCCAGATTCGAACTCTTATGCACTTATTGATGAGACTGGTCAAGTAAGATACTACAAAAACTTTAAAGAGGTCACCTCTTGGACACTTCCGGTATCCTATGGTGTTGATCGTCTATTCAGCGGTGCTCTTTTGGGTGTAAAATCAGACGGCTTCACTTATTTTTTTGATTGGGACAGTGGTAACCTTGTCAGAAGGATTGACGTCGACTCTAAGGATGTTATTTGGTCAGATAATGGAGAACTATTGATGATATTGAACAAAGAAAACGACCAAAATGAAGGAAGCAGTGCATACTCTTTGATCTTCAATAGAGACGCATTTATCGAAGCTAGCGAACATGGTGAAATTGATGAGACCGAAGGTGTTGATGAGGCATTTGATGTATTGCATGAATTGAGCGAAACTGTCACTTCTGGTAAGTGGGTTGGTGACGTTTTTATTTACACAACTTCCTCTAATAGACTAAATTACTTTGTTGGTGGTAAGGTCCATAACCTGGCTCATTATACCAAGGAAATGTACATTTTGGGTTACATACCACGTGATAACAAGCTTTATCTTGTTGATAAAGAGATTCATGTTTACGGTCACAAGTTGTCGATAGCAGTTCTTGAATTCCAAACATTGACATTAAGAGGCGAACTACAGGAAGCCATGGAATCGATTCTACCTAACATCACTGATAAGGATGCCCTAAATAAGGTTGCGAGATTTTTGGAAGGTCAAGAATTCTACGATGAGGCTCTGGAAATTGCTACTGATAAGGATCATAAATTCGATTTGGCCTTGAAGGTTGGTCAACTTGATTATGCCCATAGTGTTCTTTCAGAGGATGACAGTGAATTGAAATGGAGATCTTTAGGTGATGCAGCCCTTCAAAAATTCCATTTCAAGTATGCTTTAGAGGCTTACGAAAAAGCCAATGATATTGACTCTCTACTGCTTCTATATTCTTCCTTCAATTTAAAGGATGGATTAATTACAATTGGTGAACGAGCAGAAGAATTACTAAGATATAACCTCGCATTTGATGCATACTGGGTAGCCGGTGATATAAGGAGAATCAAAAATCTGTTAGTAAAGTATGGAAGACTTTCTGAGGCTGCAATTGTATCATATACATATGGCTTAAATGATGACGAGGTACTTGACGTTATTAAACAATGGAAAGAAAAGCTTGTTTTAGATAAAGGTAATGACAAGATTGCAAGCAGAATATGCGACACCACCGATGGTTTACCAGTTAGAACAGTAGCTTCCGCACCTTTGATAGAATCACAACAAAATAAACCAGCTTCAACTGAATCCAAAGAGGAAACAGCAGAGACTAATACGACATCAAAATCTTCCAAGAAGGACAAGAAGGACAAGAAAAACAAAAAGGACATTAAAACTGAAGAAAACTTAATAGATATCGAAACCACCAATGCTGATGAAACTCCTGTTGACGTTGAAGTCCAGGAGAAAGAAGATGACAAAAAGGCTGAGAAGAATGAAGCTACTACCGAATCAGGGGCTTCGAAAAAAGAGTAAATCGAATTAATTAACTTTTTTGTAGAAAATTAATATTGTTATCTAACCCACTGTACAGTTCATGAATATAAAAAGAAAGCCTATAATTTAGAAAAAAAAAAAGATGCAATAAAAATAACATCTGACAATTGAACAAATCCATATTCAATTATTTCCCATATAATGTGGCTCCCAAGCCCAATTTTTTTTTGGGCGGAGGGAGAGGGAGAGAGGGAGAGAGGGTTACGAAGTTGACTGTTTTATTCCATAAAGACATCAACTTTATCAACCTTCTTCTTTTTGTTTTTCCCAATGAAATAAATTTCCTTTGACTCATCACGTGAAGCTGCAGGTTTAGATCTTTCAACGCGATTGAAAACTTTGAGCATCCTTCTCTCGTAATGTGTTGTTTCTGAACCCATAAATTGTTTGCAAACAAAAGAGCCGCCGGGCTTTAAGAGATCTATAGCGGTAATCAATGCAGCATCGCATAAATCTATGGAATTCAAATGGTCTTTCACTGCTAAACCACTAGTATTGCTCATCCTAAAATATGGCATATTAGTAAGATTATTCGTAGAATATTTAAAAGGCGGAAAAGGTTCATACATATCACTAATGACCAAATCAACTGGTAATACGTTATTCATGATTTTCTGAAGGTCACTCTCATTCTGTTCCGAATTCAATTCTTTTTCATTAGTAATTACATTGTGTTCTATGAAAAACTGTCGTATTATAGCGTGTGTCTTTTTGGAAAGTATATTCGCTTGTATTGAGCTCACACCTAGTGGAGGATCACAAGGCAAAATGTCTACACCCAAGATAACTGAATCAGGGTGGGACCTTTTGCGCGCGACTTGAGACCATGCCCCCGGGGCAAACCCTAAATCTAGTATATTTTGAGACCTTCTGTTATCAAAGACATGGTACACGTCGTCTAATTGCGAGAGCTTGAATCCAGCACGTGATCTTAAACTATCCAGTTTACTCTCCCGAGTGTAGAAATCCTGTTTCTGTCTGTCAAGCCATCTTTTAGAGCTTGCGCGGCTATAATATCTTGTATACAAAGAGCTGGGAGATGGCTTAAGAGCTATACGATGAATATAATGAAATCTAGATTGAATCATCCAGTAGAGAGTTTTGTGGAAGAGGAGGGGGGGAAGTTTCCTGAAACGTATAAAATAAATCACCAGTTTCTTGTACTGCGTGGATTTTTTTGTTTTACTTTTGAGATTATATCTCTTAAATTAGAATAATGATTAAATCATTTGTAATTGCAAGGGCATCAGCAAATAACAAAACTGGCTTTCTTCATCAATAACCGAGAACAGTCACAAAAAATCCATCCTGAACATCCGTACACCTCGATGTAGAAAGTTTGCGAGAAAAAGGTTTTCTGGTTATTTTTTTTGGCAAAAAGGCTTTCCTCTTTGGGAAATTAATGTAAAACGATCTGAACATAATGAACACACATGAAGAGGCCAATTCCCCCAACACACGAAATGCAGTCGATATTAATTGAAAATCAAGTGGAAAACAACAAATAATCCATTTATTTCCATGTCACATGATGAAATATAACTCTGTACGAGAATAAAAGAAAAAAACTGAAAAAATTTTTTTTTCAGTTTTCTTCCAGTTTCCCTCAACGGCGATGGGCAAGTGCTATTACAATGAAAACTTTTTATCTATTTTAATTCAAACAAGTCTTGTCTTACTTTAATTGTAATTGCCGTTTGTATTTTTATGGTAATCTTTATTTTCTCTTTTTAAGAAGACCAAGTCGAAAAAAGTAGTTTTCTATATATATATTGAAGATTATAACGTACCAAATTTTTTTGGAAGACTTCGCAATCAAAGATAATTAAAAAATGTCTAAGATCACTACCTCTCACGTTAGAGAAAATGTTAAGGAGCTTTTGAAGTACTCCAACGACACCAAGAAGAGAAACTTCTTGGAAACCGTTGAGTTGCAAATTGGTTTGAAGAACTACGACCCTCAAAGAGACAAGCGTTTCTCTGGTTCTTTGAAGTTGCCAATCTGCCCAAGACCAAACATGTCCATCTGTATCTTCGGTGATGCTTTCGATGTCGACAGAGCTAAGTCCTGTGGTGTTGACGCTATGTCCGTCGATGACTTGAAGAAGTTGAACAAGAACAAGAAGTTGATTAAGAAGTTGTCCAAGAAGTACAACGCTTTCATCGCTTCTGAAGTCTTGATCAAGCAAGTTCCAAGACTTTTGGGTCCTCAATTGTCCAAGGCCGGTAAGTTCCCAACCCCAGTCTCTCACAACGATGACTTGTACGGTAAGGTCACTGACGTCAGATCCACCATCAAGTTCCAATTGAAGAAGGTCTTGTGTTTGGCTGTTGCCGTCGGTAACGTCGAAATGGACGAAGACACCTTGGTTAACCAAATCTTGATGTCTGTTAACTTCTTGGTCTCCTTGTTGAAGAAGAACTGGCAAAACGTCGGTTCCTTGGTCATCAAGTCTACCATGGGTCCAGCTTTCAGATTGTACTAAGCATATATCTTATATATAATTTATATATGATAATAATATATCTTTAGTATCTTTGCCAATAACAAGTAATGCCATCGTCCTTATACGATGGGAAACTGATAGTGCATAAGATAGAAAATCTGTTGCGTGTAATAGTAGCTGACAAGTAGTCACGTGATTTATCCGTGTAAAATAGGTCTCTTGGCCCAGTTGGTTAAGGCACCGTGCTAATAACGCGGGGATCAGCGGTTCGAACCCGCTAGAGACCAAAACCTTTTTTTTTTTTCTGACTCTCTTATTATTGCATGGCAATAGATACTTTGAAATATTGTTATTCAGCATAACGACATATCAAAATATCTGTGTTTGCTAGATGTACATTGCCTTCACAACCCTACGTTACCTAGTGCAAGCTTAATTCTCGATATGTCCTGTGTCTGTAGAGTAGAAAGAAGGTAAACCAATATGGCTGCTCTTGGAAGAAGTACTGTCCTTGACAATACACTGACGCTCGGCCAGTTCAATGGATATGATGTGGCTGTTTTGTATAATGCAATATTTCTGATTCGTCTGGAGCAAAAAAAGAAAGAAAGAGAGCAATAACCAACTTTTCTACGGACAATTGTTAACCCCTCAATTTTTGTCAAGTATTCAAAAAAATGAAAAAAAATTGCTCCTTCTTTTTTTTTTATTACAATTTCCATTTTAACTGCAAAGTGTAAATCAGTACATTGGTGCAACAAGTAATATTGTTTAATGAGAAGTAATTGAGGTATCTCAACAAATAGAAACCGAAATTTACACAACGGCAATACTTGAATAAAAGGATCTTAAAAATTGGGAAGAGCGCGTTCTTAATCTTACAGAGTAATTCAATTAAACGAGAGAAAAAAATATAAGGTATATGGTCTAACAAAGAAGTGTTATAAATACTTTGAAGTTAGTTAAAATAACTGAATATTCAAAAAGAAAGTCTCAAGGGGTTTTTATGTACCATTGCTAGTGTCAATATGAGTGATACTGACGGGGACTCTGAGTATATGGAGTTACCTTTAAAGAACCACAAGGATCTGTTACTGGACTCGTCGAATGACAACTTTTCGGAATTGAATGAGGACTGGGAACAAGGCAAAGACCACAGCAACGATAGTTTGACCAAAAAGGTCAGGTTCGAGAAGAAAGAGGACCCTGAAAGCATAGACCATGTGCTGACTGATAGTTCGAAATCAGAGCACGATGTTGGGAACTCCAATAATGATAATGGATATAACGAAAATAACGATAACGAACATAACGATAACGAAAATAATAATAATAATAGTAATTACGATAATGATGACGAGGGCCAATTTGTCTTACATGCACCAGGACATGTTAGGCTAGCCAGGAATAATAATTTTGATAGCGATTTCATGCTAACTGATCGGAGTCAAACCAGCTCCACCGTGAGTAATAAGGCTGATGTGGAAGATCTAATTAGAGCTGCTAGTGAGGTAAATGACTATTTATCCCAAAACTTGGATAAGATAAACAGCTTTAGATCAGATCTATTAAGCAGTACTGATTTTACACACTCAGATACTGACAATAATGGCACGTCTGAAATGTTTACGAAACCAAATTCAGGCCTGTTGAATCTCACTGCAGGAAACATTTCCGGATCTTTATCTAATTTTGAACTCAGCGATAATGATGACTCTGAAAGGGATGCTGATGCTCTGAAGAACTACGCAATTAATAGAGAAAGCGTACTTTCGTCATCGACCTCTATTGGGTCGCAAGGTGATTTTGGGAGGAAAAGAGTAAATAGTTCTAATTCATTGTCGAAACTCTTAAACACTACAAATTTTGAGAATAGCGGACTTTCAGATGTTAAGAGTAGCCTACCAGGCTCATTGGACAATACAGGTTTTGACCTAAAACAACTGTTGGAGGAAAGGAACCAACGTTTACAGATAGAACGCGAAAGGGCAGAAGAAGAAAAGAAAGTCGAGAATTTTGACTCGAGCACAATGCTAGGACAGAAATATTTAGACGAAAATGCTGAGTTTCCCGAGGTAGAGACTGAGAAAGCATTGCACATGCTTATAGAAAACATTGAGTTGATGATAAAATTATCGGAAAATACGAAACAGTCACAGGATAACGACGATGAAATTCCGAATGATAATGAGCAAGCTAACGAAGGTCATGGCGGCAGTGATGAAAAAATCGCCAGTGCAGATAATGACGAACCAGGGGACAGTAATAACCAAATGGATGGCTCTCCAACGGGCCACAACAACCATAGCGATGACAATAGGGACCTAACGTGTACTATGAATAAGATCGTGATCAAAGGAAAATTCGAGCTTAAAACCAAGGAAGTACTTAATTTTACAATGAAGAGCACACCGTCTGTGTCGCCTCAGCAATTCCTGCAAAGAATCCAAACGAAATGTAATTTTGGTGCAGTTATATACTTGACTGCGGCATACTTATTACAGATACTAATACTAACTAGGGACTCGCCCGAGCACGCAATACGCATACGACTGCGACTCAGGCGCAATGAAATACACAGACTAATAATTGCTACTATAAGAGTCGCCACGAAACTAGTAGAGGATTTCGTACATTCCCACGAATACTTTAGCAAGGTATGTGGTATCTCCAAAAAGCTACTAAGTAAACTAGAAGTGTCGCTGGTATTGTGCATTAAAAATGAGGAACTGATGATAACAAATGAAAAACTTGCCGCATCCATAAAAATCCTTGAGGAATTAAAATCAAGTATTGCATGATATTTTATATCCTGGACTCCCCAAAAATAAAATAATAAAATAAAAAAAAATGCATCAATTCATACGTACTGTATATATATATTTATATTTATTATATAGATTCAATTAATGTCAGAAAAAGAACTACAATTAGAGAAATGTAATAATAATAATATGAAAAAATTTTTTTTTTATTTTTAAAATTTTCGTGTTTATTATCCTCATCTCAGGGAGATACCTTGATACGGCTAAGAAACCTTCGTAGAACAGCTAACAAGAAATTGATAATTTGTGAGATTGTCTTTTATGGAAAATAAACAAGCACAAACGAAAAAAAACCAAAAAATTATAGGAAAATTAAAAAACAAAAGAGGAAAAGTCCTCCAAAATTTATTTAATTTTTAATGAATTATGTCTTCTTTCGTTTCGTTCTCCATTTCTTTTATCAAAAATTGATTAATTGACAGGAATCAAAATATATGGTTAATTAAAGGACCACAGTTTTCACTCCTTCAAATCTCACAATAGCGTTCCTGTATCTTTCCTGCTGAGCACTGAAAAAAATATAAAAAACATACCAGAAACTGAAGTATAAGAAGTAGAGGACTTTTTGAAGTATTTTAAAAATAGGAATATGGTGTTATATAAGAGGAAACCAATTGATCTACCTGAACCGAGACCCTTGCCGGCTGATCTCAATATACAAATCTGGCATATCGATGAAACTGGCGAATGGTTTGAGACGTACGAGGAGTATTTGACGAGATTAGATTTCTATACAAGGCACCAGTTCACATGTGAAATTACCGGTGCCTCCTGCCTAACTTTTTTCCAAGCCCTGGATAGTGAAGAATCGCGATTCAAATATGTTGAGGAGAAGTTCCCTTTGAAATTGAGAGAGCCAGTAGCAAGATTTTTACATTTCAATGAGATTAGGAGGCTGGATATGTTGGTGGAGAAAGTCTACGCACGATTTAAGAATGATTATTTTCCCGGTGAAGTGGTATACTTGCGTAAACCATCATCTACGTCATCGAATACTTCCAATCTGCCGTCACAACAGGGCACACCTACTCCAGACGATAAGAGAAAACAGCTCGAATCTTCTATGTATTTCTACCCAATTCGAAAGAATGAACCTGTAGCACCAACCCCGCAGGCATATATTATTAAGGAGAAAGTACAATTTAATGCGGGCGCCGATCCAAATGCAACCGGGAGTTCAGTACCACATACCAAATATATGCTGATAGATGAAGAAGACCCACATAAATCAATAGTCGCAGATGAAACACAGATCTATAGAGATAGATCTACTTTTACGAAACATTTAATTAAATGTTTCTTTAAAATCACCTTTCAGAAGGCTTCGTACAAGATGGGTGCACCATGGTGTGTTAAACCTGAATATCTTTCCATGTATGGACTAACAATGGATTGGCCTCCCGAGATGTTGAAATACAAAGGTGGTGCAGAAAGTGTTGATACGGATGAAGATAAGTATGATTCTGATCACAGTTTTAAAAAAAGGTATCGTACGATTCAATTCGAAGTTGGTGAAGATAAGGATAGCAAAAGGAAAAAACTTCCCGATATCAGAAGACAAGAACTACCTGCACCTTCAACAACGTATGAAGAACCAGCTGGATACTACGAGGTGGAGCAATCAGTACCTGTTCAAGAAACTCTTCCATTAACCCCTGTTGTGCCCACCATTACAAGCATTGTTGACGATATGGTTCTTCCCTATCATAAACACTCAAGAAATATTTTTTCTCACCTCTCACAGTACAATAATAATTTAGAATGCCTGCCAATTACAGAAACAAATTCTGGTAACTGTTTCCCAGCCTTTGACAAAATTCTCCAAATAAATCAGTTTTTGAACACTTTTAGCAGTAAAATTTACCTCTCTCATTTCACATTGGAACAGTTTATCACATCCCTGAAATGTACAGATCAATACGAACTAAAAGGCGAAATAGTTTATGTCAGTATAAAGAATGAAAAAAATGATATTAGTGATGAGGAATGGAGTGATTGGAAAAGAAATACTCCAATAAGGAACATGATAAAAGAAAAATCAAATGATTTGATAGAATATAAAATTGTAAAAGATGATGTTGCAGAGGATGACATGATCGACAGTGTAAATAGCAATGGTTCGGCATTATTTGTGGAATGTTTTATTTCTCTACTAAGATTGGTCATTAACGAAAATGGTGACTGGACTTGTTTGGTTAGTGAAGAATGGTTGGATGATGAGGATATGGATATTAATCCTGATAAACAAGAAGTAAATGGAGAAAAACAAGGTAAATCGGACACCCATGGTTATGAAAAGTTAATAAAGACTGAAAACGACAGCCAAAAACTCATTAATTCTAATGAAGAAGGTAAAGAAGACGATAGCCAACAACATCAGGGAGAACCAAAAAATGAGAAAACAGATGATAATCTTAATCATGAGTTAGAGGATAACAGCAATGAAAGGAAGGAAAATTCAGAACAGGTACTTGGGGAAGCTAAGGATAATGATAACAATGAACTTCAAAAGGAATTAGATACGGATTCAAATACTAAAGTTGTTGTAAAAGAAGAACATAATGACGAAGAAGAAGATGAAGAAGATATCTTGAACAAATGTTTGAACTACCGTAATGTTAATTGGGCAGAAAGATTGAGTAAAAGGCAATTTAATAATCATAATTGGCTTTTGATATTAATTGGCGTTTTTGATGACTGCAAACACATTCCATTATATTCCGACATCGTTACAAAAATCTTCAAATGCATATTTCCCAAGGATACAGTACAAACACAACTACCCAGATTACTGTGGAGAAACTTTTGTAGGAACCTCAGTCTTCAAGATAAGGTTGATGCACTATGGGTTTTGGTTGATATTGTTTCAAATTACTGTTCCGAGGTTCGTTCCTTTGTTGATGATTCAATGGAATTATGTGGTGTTATTAGAAGTGAACGGTTCAGAGTAACTAAGGAAATAAAATCGATGTCGACAAACCTTTATCAGACAACATTGAAATTGAGGGCAATAGAAACTGGATCCAATGCGAATGATAAAATTGAGAATGATGAATCACGCAAAGCTGAAGCTACAGAAGTTTCAGAGACCCCAGATACTGCTGAAGCCTTAAAAGATAAAAAGACTGACAGTGTTGAATCCATAAAACAAGAGGTTGCAGACCTAGAAGAGAAGTTGACTACTTTACAAACAGACAAGAATCTATTAGATAAGAAACTGATGGAAAATGATAGTCAGAGGCTTCGTTCACTTGGTTTGGATAAATATGGTAACAAATTATTTTGGTTTGAATTATTTGGTCAACATTTGGATGATGTTCCAAAGGATGATGAGGAACAAGACTTTGACTGGTCTAAAACATCATATCAAAATGGGAGAATATGGGTCCAAGGCCCACATTTAGAGGCTGCCAAATTTTTCTTAAACCTATCTGAGGAACACATTCTCAAATGGAGAGAACTCTCAGAAAAACATGGTCGAAAGTACGCCACGAAAAATGTTTTTCATGTTTACCACGAAGATGGATGTTTGTTCTACCAAGAGAACGTTGGAGACAAGATTTTAATTCAGGATAGAGAAGGTAACATTAACCAATACATTGTCCTGTCTCCAATTATTCGTAAAATTATAGACGAAACACCAGACGGTTTATTACTGTCAGAGGATCAATGGTACGTCATTAATGACTATAAAGACTTTGAGTATTTTACCGATAATTTAAATCAGTGGGGACGTAAGGAACACGACCTCTTAAAGCAAATTAAGCCAGTCCAGGAATATATTGCTAATGTTTATAAAATCAGGAATCATCTATTAGAATCATCCGAACTAAATGAAAAGGAACAGCATCTCCTCCAGGAGCTTCAAGAATATGAGTTTAAAGATGATGATTATTCACTTATTAAAGAAGATCAAAAGGTTGAATTAAATGAGTCCGAGAAGGAACTTGAAGAAGTTGAACGTAATTTGGATATTATTGCCCAGAAGGTTATGGAAATGGATGATTGTGAATCAAATTTCGAGAAGAAAGCAGAGTTTGAAAAATTAGAAAAAGAACGTGTTGAGCTAATTGATAAGCAAAATGAAATAATTAAAAACCAGGGCCCTGGAGCACGTATAATGGCGAGGGCCGAGAAAAAGAGATTGAAGGTAAACATAGGAACCAAGATCGAAAAACAAATGGAAATTTTAACAGACTTAATAAATAATAGACATTATCGTGCCATGGAGGACGTCATTGCATGGAAGAATGAACTTGCACAAAAAGTATGGGGGTGCGAACTTCGTAAAAATGCTTCTGGAAACAAGAAAACAAAGACATTAGATACTGTTCCAGAGAGATTCGATGAAATTGTCAACCTCACTTCCAGACTTGCTAGCCAATAGGGCTTTTACACCATAACTTAATAACGATATTATTTTTCTAATGACAAATTTGTAATTATTTTGAATTTTTTTTAAGTTTTTTTTTTTAGGTTATCAGGTATATTGATCCAAGGTATTGATAATAATACTTTTTCCTTACTAGAATTTTAGGATTTAAATAAATTTCAGCATTTGGTACCAAACATGTATACATAAGTTATAAATAAACAAACTTAACCAAAACTACTAACATCAAGAAACAGGGACATTTTTAATTTTCTGATTTCTAATTTTCTAATTACATATATATATTAAAGTAAAAAAACTAGAAAAATTAATGGGTTCAATTTAATCTATTTAATAAGCCAATTTATAAACGGAATTTGTTCTTCTGCTTTGAATTTTGGTCTCAATGAGGATTGCAAAGCGTTTTTGGGTAGATATTATGACTGAATTTGTCAAATAATCAACAAAATTAAATATTTGTGGAATTTATATAGAAATGAGCCCGAAATTGATACAATATTAGTTTTGGGATACCCTCCCTTTGAGAGATCGTAAATCGTTGTGATGACAACGAAGGTAGGTGGTTATATTCTTCAGTAGGTTAGTAATCGGGCAACTAGACCGACGAAGCAAGTCTTCATAATGAACTAAGATGAGACAGGGGTGGTAAAATTTTTGAATGAATTAACTGTTACATGGAACAAAATTTTTCTCATGTACAGAAAGACCAATTATAATTGCTCAACCCAAATTATAAATTTAACTGATGATGAAATATTGAATCCATAGCGAGATAAGGTTTATTTTTGACCTACAAAGATTTAGTTCAAAAACCATATTACCTAATGGATTTTCTTTCCTGGAGGTGGTTTGGTGGTATATAGTATGCTAACTTTGTTGGCGGTTTCAAATGTGTAGAAAAAAATGCTGCCTCGATTCGGTTAACGTTTATTTTATGAACTGAAAACAATTTCCAACAATGAAACTGAATTTTACAGAAAATGCCTGCTTGTTAAACTCAACTGTATTATCTCCAATGAGACAAATCTTGATTACAAAACCACATTGAGGAAGAAAAAAGAGCCAACATTCGCCTGAAGAGGTGAGAAATGAAGGTTGCTGGGAAACATCAGAAATTATGATATAGTTAATATTAGTTTATGTTATTATAGTTATGCATTCATATGCTAGAAGACGTAGAAAAGCTAAGAAGATAAAAAAAAAAAATGAGGGCAAGCACAACATCTATTTAGTATTGTTATATAACTTTGTGAACCTCCGCATTCTTTTTATTAGAGAAATGAAAGGCATAAGTGTTAGGAATTATCATGATTGAATAAAAAAAAGGAAAAAAGACTTTGATCACTGTTTTTGTATTCTTATTTTTTATTTTTTATTTTTGTTTTAGATGCAATAATATCTGTCACCAAAGTCACCTAAACCTGGAACCAAGTATTTTTGCTCGTTCAGACCTCTGTCAACTGCACCAGTGACAATCTTGACATCTGGAAACTGCGCATGGTATCTATCAATACCATCTTTACTGCAAATCAAGTTTAGGAAGAAAATTCTTTCCGGCTTAACACCTCTCTTGATTAAAACTTCAGTGGCCATCATTGCACTGCCGCCAGTAGCCAACATTGGGTCCAGTAGAAAAACGTATCTGTCAGCGATGTCCTCTGGAAGCTTTTCATAGAATAGCTTAGGTAATGCGGTTTCCTCATCCCTTTGAATCAGAATCTTACCAATTCTAACAGACCTACAACAGTCTCTTAAACCTTGTTCCATAGACTCACCAGCTCTAACGATAGAAACGCCACATATTTTCCCCATGAATGAAACACCATTGAAAACCTCGTTGGTGTGAGTATCGACATCCTTCTGCTTAACTGGAAGATGGTTCAAACCTTCCTCAACCAACAATCTGATAATTCTATCAGAGTAGAAAATGAAATCTGGTCTAGTCGTGGCTTTGTCTCTGATAATAGTGTACAAACCCAACAATTGGTTGGTTTGAGGCAACAAGTAGACATTCTTGAAAGGTTCAGACGACATTATTTGTATATTTTGTATTATTATTTGATAGAATTAGTTTTTAAGCTTTCTGGTTACTTTAAAGAAACAAACAAATGGAAAGAAGATGAATAATTCTAGAAGATACAGTAATCAAAATAAAAGAATTGTAGTTTATATAAACTTGCTTCGATCAGCATTTGAATAAGCTCATCGCCTTAATTTTTTAGAAGCTCATCGCCTTTAACAAACGGCCTGAAAAAAAAAAAATAGAAAATTTTTATTATACCTTCATACGACAGCGGAGGTTTCCGATGGGGGTCCGACGGAGAAATATAGTATTTCCGACGGAGAAACTAAACTAATGATAAATTAAGCAAATAGTCTATTATATTTTATTGTCATTCAGTAGCTACAAGTGAAGTAGACTTCCAGTGTCTTGGGAAATAACTATGCTTGCAAGCTATAGAAATTCTCGATTTCTTGTCCCGTCCGGTAGGCAAACACTTATATCCCCTTCAAAAAAACAACAGTGATTGCACAAAGGTAGGTTTTTTGTCACCCCCTTCTCGATTGTTATTCCGAAATAAATTCTTAGTAGCTTAGATGGTTAGTTGATTCTGAGCTGATGGCCACTTGAATCGTCCTGCCATCAACTAACGCACCATGAAATAACTTTCGTACTCTTTCAAGTTCTTCAATCGTGGCGTTATTTAACCAGACATGTGCGGTTGCTGAACCGGTTGGCAGATCACGGACCTTAACACTTTTGATTGATATATTAGCCAGGTTTTCGAGGATTTGTCTTAAATTATGTTGGTTCACACCTAAGGTCAAGTTATATATCTTCAAGGATTTATCGGTGGCCTCGGTATTGGTTGAGATCACTAGTGTATTACCAGTACTGCTGTAGGAGACTCTTGTACTATAATCTTGTACATTCTTAGATCTCGATATTCCGCCGTTTTTGCTAGATGCCATCACAGATGCACGCCCAGTGTTCCTTCTAACCATTGGAGACCTTGCTAACCTCCCCTTAGTAGAATTCAAGTTGTTTCTCATTTTCTCCCGTTTACTGGCCTTTATACTATCCCTAGAAATCTCTTTACTGTTAATATTTCCCGGCTTTGCGGCCTTTATAGCCTTCTTGCCGTTGTTATTACTCTTCGCCTCAGTCTTCTTGGACGCTGCCCTTAACAAAACACCTAAATCGTCGGCTTTCAACAATCTTCCATTAACAACGGTAAAACCAGAAGGCTTCTCCTTCTTTACTTGAGGAGCTGCTTTGACCGTATTCACGCGACCAATTCTGTCAACAAGACTCTTTCCAACATATTTGTTTTTCTTCGTTGCTACCTTTCTCGCCATTTCTTATGTCTCCGTAGTAATATTCTATAACGCCTGTATTGTTCTCTGACCTTGAGTCTCAATTAATGAATCCTTCAAGAAATAGTCTTTCTGCTTTTGAAACAAGAAACCGAAATCGATAGAGATTGAAACTTAACACAGCATCCCGTAACGATAATAAACAATTAAATATTACGGAAACGTCAAACATCGCTCGACTCGCTCTGCATTTTTCGTTCTTTTCGTTGTTTTACCCAACTTTCTGGATTACCCGACCAATTAGTCACGAGAAGTATCATGTTATACGATAAAACTATTAGTGGTAAATTACTTAATCATGAAGGATAGTAAGTATGTTGCTTAGCTATTAACTGCTCTTTGCTCAGGTCTAAAATTTTAACTCAAACTTGTTTTCTTTCTACCTCCGTATTCCTTCCGTCCTTTTGTTCACAGAAATATTGCAAAATGGTAAAATAAAATGACAACAAAATAAAAAGAAACCATATGGACGTACCGAGACCCTAACCGCAGAGGCAAAATAGAATCGAGTTTTCGTGTACTTAGGATATACAAATTAGGTGGCTTATATTATTCTTATACTAATTTCTTTTTTTCTTCAGCGATCGAATTTCCTTGCAGTTTTGTTTTTTTATAGTAAATTTGAGATCGAGTTTTTCACTTGATAACTAGAAACCGACTATGTCTTAGGAGAAAGTTCATATTCAGTCAAGACTATTCCTTCTTTCTTTCTTTTTTTCTAGTTCTCCACACCTAGAAATCTAGAATTGATATATAGCTATTTTCATTTCACGCCATTCTTGCCTGGCGTTCTCTGGAGAGGATCTCCAGGTCGTTGTGAGTCTTTTCTTCAGATGATTTAATCTGTACGGACCTTTTAGATAGGTACATAAATATTAAATGTTATGTACCTTATTCTTGGATACCTGTTTCTTTCTTTTTTTCTGTTCCTGGCTATCTCCATGTAATATCGAGTTTTGTCTCCATCGTTACTATGTAATGCAATAATCTTTCTTTTTTTTTCACTAAGATTTATGGTTAGTGATCTTTTGTGAATAGGTTTTAGTGTTTACCTGAAGATTTCTGAGGGATTTGCAATCAGAAGAACATACACATCTAGCATTTTCTGTTAATAATAACATTGAGAGGATTGATAAAAAAAAACAACTCACAAACAAAATGAAAAAAAAATATTGCTATATAAATAGCCACCGTTTTCACTCACCGTTCAGAGTATCCCATCTCAATAATAACTTACTGAAACTAATTCAAGCTTTAAAAAACTTCAAAATACTACATTCGTTTGTTCAAAAAAAAAAAATATAAATTACCATTTCTCTAGCAATGAAATTTTCTACACTCATTTTAAACACTGTTACTGCCCTCAGCTTCGCATACAGTCACGGAAATAATACCGTTCCTGACGTGTCAAACTCGACTGGTCCATTCTATTTAAGTATTTTGGATATCCCAGAGCCGCTAAAGTTTGCTTTCAACAATATCACAACCAACGTTATTGATGACATATTGAGCTCCTTTTTGCCTTTAAAGTTTTCTGCTGATGGTACTTTATCTTTGGAAGTTGATGAAGACCAAATTCCAACTACTTTCTCTATTGCTCCAAATGGCACTTTGAGAATTTCAAATGCTTTCGGTGATGTCCAGGACTCACCACACGTTATCTTTTCTTCTGATGAAGTCGGCTTGAAGAACAATTTTTCTGTCTCGAACGGCTTGTTATCCTACAACGGAAACTCTGAATTTCTGATTCATTTAAATGGATCTGGTTTTATCTTAAATGTACCAAACGAGTTTGCTAATTCTTTCCCTACTGTTAACCTACATGCGATTCCACAGGAGGGTTCAGACGATGGCGCTTATTCTAACTCCACAAAAGAGTTCGAACCTGTCGAAGATGTTAACGATAGTAATAGCAGTGGCCAAAATGGTATTTCAAAAAGGTCACAACAAACCGAAAACGATGACTCCATCCAAGGTATTAACAGGACTACTAGCTATGATCCTAGGGTTATAAGACAGAATGAAACTGGTGCACTAATTGGCTTATTTGGTGAGCATAGACCAGGTTGGAATTTGACTAGAACTCAAAAATGCAATGATACTGAAAGTCCTGACGAGGACGAATATGTTGCTACTGCTGATGACGAGGACGACTATGAATCTGCTGATGACGAAGACGAGTATGAAGTTGCTGATGACGAAGGCGAATATTTTACCTCTAACACAACCAATTCTACCATGTTTACCCAAATGGAAAAGAGATTCAATAAATACCAAATGAATCTCACCAACCTTACTCAGTCAAACAATACCAAAAATAACTATTCTAAAAGTTCTGGACATAGCTCTGTTATTATCACGCATTCATATGCTGGTTCGGCAAAGAAAACAACGTATAGATCAAGCTTTTTGGCGCTTGCATTAGTATTATTCTTGTAATCTGGTTTTTCCCTTAATTTCTACGAATGATCATTCTTTTAGGTTTTTGATATTTATTTATTTGGTTAGTCCTATAGATACCCATTTACTTAACTTACTTATGTTTTTTATTACGTTCTCATAAGGTTCTTTAAAAAGAGTTCTATTTTTATTTTAGGAGTTTCAAACCGTTTGAATAATTATTTATATATTATAAAATATATATTCATATAATATAAATATAAATGTAAAGAACAGTTTTTTTTTTACTTTTTTTTTTGGTTAATATTTTTACATTTTTTGCATCCTGCTATATTTATAAGAAGAAAATTAAATATTATTATGGCGGTAAAGAATATCACTTTCATGATGGGGTTTTTGGGATTTAACAAAAGTAAATGTTATAATATTACCGTGTGTGAATAAAAGAAAGATAAAAAGGGAAAATTACTTGAACTTTAAGAAAAAAAGAATCAACCTTTCCTTGAGTAATTTAATATAGTAAAAATAAATTCCTTTCTTTTATTGAAAAAGAGTGGTTAGTTTAAAATATACCATCCGAATATAAATTGCCAGCTGTTGTGAGTGAGTTTGTTGCTGTTTGTAAGCGAAATATATTATCATTACAATTGATCATATCTACCATTTTGGTTTCCAATATTTGATATGAATTTGTCTGCATATTTAATGTAGCCATTCGTGAAATTCCTCGATTATCAATTGATAAGACAGAAACTTCTTTTTCCTCAACATGCTCAAAAATATAAGGTTGTTCAATAAAATCATCAAAATCATTAGTATTTGAAGCATTTTGTAATAGTTTATGCTCAAAAAACGTTTCGTTCTGGAGCATACTCAATTCGCTGTCGTATAATTTGCCATAACTTTTTATGACACTATCATTAATTTCAGTTTCTTTGTTAGTTAACAGTTCTGGTTCTGTTAATGTATATGTTGGAACAGATGATAATATCAATGGTCCAATTTTAACCCCAGGGTCAGTTACACTTTTTATTGTTGGACGAACCTCTAAATCTCTTAAATTTATTGCTGCGTTTTCGTTACTAACCACTTCAACTGTTTTTGTTTTCTTTTGTTTTTTTGACTTTCTATTACTACGTTCATTTAAACCTAATATTTCATTTCTTCCTTTTGCTCTTGGAGGAGAGTCAAATAGAATATTATCTATACGTTCATTGTCATTGGAATCATCATTTTCATTCACGGGCTCGTAACATAGTGATGAGAAATTTGACCCTGAGTTTAAAACACGATCATTTTTAGAGGCAGCCATTTTCTTATTGACACATTGCCGCTTCCTTGTCTTTGGTTTAACAGAAGTATTGTATTTTAACAAGGCCTCTAATGCACATTCATCAAATTCAATTAACGAACTGTCATTGTTATTTGAATATAAAGGATCATTTTCCGCGGATATGTTAATATCTGATCTCCAATTATCATTTCTTTCATATAGCTCGTGTTTACTGTCAGAGATTTTAGATTTTCTTTTTGCAGGCCGTTGATGACCTTTTCTGCAAGGCCTTGGCAGTGGTTTTACCTTTAGGTTCTGTCCATTTTCCTCTAACAACGCTCTCTTTAACTTTGGTTTCGAATGAATTTCTGGTTGTTCGTTATTGATAACTAAAGAATTTTCTTTACTTTCATCTAGTGAAACTTCATCAAATACAATCGATTTAGGTGGTAGATAATCAACTGGGGTATAATTTGAGGGAGACCTGCCTCTAATTATAAGTGCTGGCGTTTCCATCTTTTCAAGGTACAAAAAACGTCCTTTTGAACCATTGGCTAAAACCACTTCATCAGATGATTCTATTAATGAAGAAACAGTTTTATTGTTACAGTCATCAATAAATGGCTTTAAATCTTGTTCGGCAACTACCACTCCCATTATTACGTGTAGCTTAAAAAACCGAAGCTGATCAAAGTGCCGCTCAACACTATTAGATGCAGAAAACTGTACTCTTTCAAATCTTGCTACCTTTTTAATACAATTCTCAGGGTAGCTACTACAAAGAGATTCGTTATCATATTGATTTTTGAATTGATCCTTATAAAAATGGAATATTGGATCGAACTTCTTTTTTTTATTGACGTTCCTAACATTAGAGGCCTCCCTTATCACTTGGTGATTTGGTAGTTTGGACGGAATAAGAGGACAAATATCAGGCGTAAATTGTGGCCCTTTGTCCCTCTTGGCAGTATGTTGAACTAATTGAATTTCGTTGTCGTTGTCATCAGTCGCTTTGATTTTAACAGCAAAGTATAGCACCTTCAAACTAATTCCATCCGTATTATCAGAACTCAGAGGTAGTATAGTAGTTGAAAATGAATACTTTAATAAGTCTTCATAATTCCATCCATTTACCTCGAAAGCGGAAACTAGTGTAAAATAGTTTCTTTTATACCCCACCCACTCTTCACCAATATGATCAAATCCACGATCAATCCTTTGTCTCATCTTCAAATTCAGGACTTCCTGATTTTCATTACAAATCACTTCTCTAATTCTACCACAACTCTTAAAAGGTGGGCCAACTTTAAATTGTAAAGTCGAGCGTGGTGCGATACGCAATTTCCTCTTATCAAAGTAATTTGATATAGTCCCATCCTCATTAATTCTCGCTTTTATCACATATTCAGGGTCTTCGGAATCAATGTCTTCATCCTTCCGCGGCTTCGGTTTCTTATGCAAATATGTCTCCAATGATTTACGAACTCGCTGTCTTCCGCCCATGTATTGTTGATATCGACTTCGAATATTTTTTTTGCCTGGTAAAAAGAAAAGGATTAGCTAAAACAATTATATAATAGTAACAGAAAAATAATTATTACCTTCACAGTTTCCTTATGAAGAAAATTTATTAAGCAATAACCTTTTAGTATAAGTACGTTGCCAAAATGCTCGATTATATTTTTTTTTTCTTCCTTTGAGTATTGTTACAGTAAATTCATGGGAGGATATTAATAATCAGTAAATAAAAATATAATAAGATAATTTGCCCAGTTGTATCAAATAAAAATTTATTCACAATAAAAGTAATGGGGTTTTCCTCTTTTTTTCTTTTTCCTTATGAACCTGTTTTTGTGCCACTTAATTCTATTCCAGCCAGTTTATATAATTTTTTTTTTTATAATTTTTTTATAAATAACCGCTGTCGTGGTCACATGATTATATTTTTTCTTTTTAAGAAAAAAACCCAAAAGTGTGAAGACCTAATTGTTTTTTGGTTTTATTATTCTGGCTGAGTTCATTTGGTATATAGTTTCTACTATATTACTGTATAATGGAGGATGCATAGCATAAGTTAAATAAATGAAGTATTAAATAGATGCAGTATTAAATATTCGATATTAACGAAAGTAGTTTTTATCTATAAGTAAATAAATAGTACAGGAACGGGAAATTAGAAACTCGCTGTGGTTTCGATCTCCTGCTTCCTACTAATAAGGATTTTCTTGATTAGTTTTTGATTTTTGGGTGCTTGATAAATAATGCATAAACGTCTAGGTAGGTAGTGAATTCGTAAATAATTTCATTAAAAAATAGACCGTGTACGCCCAAGGTAAGACCAAAACCCAACCATACCAATGCGAAAATAGTAGATTCGGAATCGTAACCCAACTTTTCAAATATTGCCATTAATATTAATTGTATAATTGGGAAAAACATTGGAAGGTGAAGCATTGGGAAATCTTGTTTAGTTAGATGGGCTACTATGATTCTACCAACCATAAAAGCCACGGTGAGGCCAAGTGACATAATAAATGGGAAGGAGATAAAAAGTGAATTATTTTGTATTAGAAGGAAGACCGACGCAAAATATGCAAAAAATGGGAGAAGACCCTTCATGGCTTCTTTAGTAGCCTCTTCTGTACCATTATTGGTAACATATTTGTCCTTGTAATAGTTACGGACATTCGCAATTGAGGAACGAACATTGAAAATAACCCCTACAAATAATGTGAACAAAAAGATGTCCAAAAATGTTACATCATAATGCAGATCAATGGAAGAAATGCTGAACAGCCGCGTATGCCACATAAAATGAGGCCCAAAAACGCCAGTGAAGAACAAAGTTGATGCAATCATCAGAATTCCTTCTACCGGCCCAGAAAGCTCACTTAAAAATAACACATGAGTATGGTATTCCTCCCATGTACTAAGATAAAAATTCAACAGGCAAGAAACTTGGCAGAAAAGAAATTTATTTGTATAACCAACGGAAGATGCGGAAATGAATAGGAATAAAGACAACGTCGTGTTCAAAGCGTCTATACTATGATCAAAAAGTTCGCCTAATGGGCCTGACTGCCCCGTTTGGCGTGCATGGATACCATCGCAACCGTCAAATGTTTGATACATAAACATACCAACTGCGTATGATATGTATGTCCATCTAGGTGTTTCCTCTGTTAAAGTTGGATCATAATAGATAGTAATCAATAGGTTGGCAACAATGAAACCAAGACCAGCCAGTGTGATAACATTTGGAGCCATCCATCTCGGAAATATTTTGCAGAACCGTAACCAAAAGGGTTTCAGGAAATGTTTCGAAACAATCGAAAGATCTTTGCTCTGATATTTATAATACTTCAAATTAGAAATTTTGTCATGAGGAACAAAGAAGCCCATGTTTCTGTATACAGATTCTTAATTATATTAAAAGAAAATGCTTCTATATCAAATGCACTTTTTTTTTCAATCAAAATCAAAATGCTTAATTCTCGTAGTATGCAATATTAAAAGACAGAAATAAAAAAAAAAAGAGAAAGCCATCAAAAGTGCTTTCCTAAATATCGAAACGATGCAGTGTAAATCAAATTGCAACCCTGATCTTCGAGAAGTTTATCAGTTTAATATCCATTCTTGTTAAAATGCTTAATCTTGCTCATTGGATTAAATTTTTATATTTTATTCTATTTTTTGTCAAACCAAATTTTTCACATGCCCCGATCGCATGAACAACACGACTAAAAATGGTCATGTGACTTATTGAATAATGTTATCCATTGAGAAGTAGTTTTTATTAAATAATGATTACAGGTTATATTTATGTGTGGTGGTTTGATATGAGTTTAAACATTATTATCCGTTATTTATAAAAGCACAAACGTAACCTTAAAAAAGTCTATATATAAATGAATTGTCCACTTGAAAGAAAAAAAAGAATGGGCGTCGTTATTTTATTTGCAAGTTAATAACATCTTTGAAACTACCGACAAGAGTTGCTCATTCTCACAGGCTGCCGCCACTCTTTCTTTGTCATTTAATTGCTTGTTAACCTGGTTCTCTGAGTTGTGGGTACCTTCTTTAACCATGATAGTGAATCTAAATCTTGGAGGCAAAGACCTCTCTAACCGCACCCTTATCCCCAGACCAATCAATGTCGCCAATGAACAATGTGTAATAGTTGGTGTAATTTTGATGATAACTTCTGCTATTTCGTTCTGGTTGCCGCTGTCTATCACCTTGATATCGGGTAGATTGACAATAGATAGCTGTGCAAGCGTCAAAGGATGTTCAGGGTCCTGAATATATGCAATTAAGTCAAATATTTCCTGTTCATCTACAGGATCAAACTGCTCAGTGTCGCTAGATTCTTCTACACTAACCTCTGACTCACCGGAGTCTGAAACTAGGTCTGGTACTTGAGTTAATGACAAAAGTTTATCAAAGAGTTCAATATTTTGTTGTAACGTTGAATCTGTGGCTTTCTCAATCTGCAATAGCAGTTTCTTCCTCTCAAACGTGGTTTTGTTGCTCATACCTACAAGAAGAAGATCATTTGATTCATCTTCTTTCCTCTTTGGTAGCTGGTTCTCTTCTAATACATCAGGGTTCTCGTTAATAAATTCAGACATTGTTTGGTAGTTATATTGCTGATAAATATGTGTGTCCTATCTGTTTGGTTCTGTTTTCTTCTAAAACTTTTGCTAGATGGTGATGAGATATTAGTAATCTAATTTTCTTTAATAAAAAAAAAAAATAAAACAGATTTTTTTCAAAAGATATTTGTATAGATTATCAGTGATAGTATTAATAATAGTGATAAAAATACTAATACCAATAACGGTAACCTTAAATTTGTTTTTTTTTTTTTATATACAAAATGTCATGCTTGTCTTTTCTTAATTATTTCAGTATTAAATAGTTATGGATATTGTATTTTTCTTCGTATGTATTTGAATGATGATAAATCTATAGTTGGATTAGTATGATACCTTGTTTGTATGTTGCGGAGGTTTTTTTTTCTGCAAGTGATTATGATATGATTGGTAATATTCTTTCCACAAAGGGAATTACAGTTCATTGATGCTATCCTTCTTCTTTTTTTTTTTGATAATGATATTTATAAATTACCTGACCTTTAATGAATCCGGTGAAGACAATGAAAAGAATGTAACAGTTCTTATATTTCAGTTTCAATCTAGAATCTCAACCACCTTTCACGTTACTTTCTAATTCTTTCCAACTTCTCTCTATAATTTTATGAATTAAATTTAGGGATTGGTTGTTGCGCTCATTCAAGGACTTGATACTCTCAATTGTATATGGTGCAGCTATTATAATATCATCCAAAACAACGATGTTCTTGCCATCCCATCTTGTGTCAGAAACAGTACGGGACAAGGCTTCAAAGATATACTGCCCTTCTTTCGTGATGCCACGCCTTTTCATCTCAGCCGCCTTAGCTGTACTATCAAGCATATCATTCAAGAGTTCCTGAACCCTTTCAATATTAACAAGCGAGGGTTTGATCTGTTGTTTTTTAAAACTGTTATATGACGGTTTGTCGCCAATAACTTCTAAACTTTTTATGAAAGAGCACTTAATGATCTTGAAAGATGGGGTAGTTTGTGTTCTTTTAGGTAGCTGGATGGTCAAAGTGTTGGATGAAGAGTTGTAAGAGTATATCTTACCTTCAACGGTATCATGCAAAACATTAATAATCTTAACACGGAATCCCAAAGCCTGTTCTAAACTAATATTCATTATTTCCCTCAGTTCTTTTTGCCTCTGCCCAAACTCGATCCCACTTTTTTTTATATATATCTTTCTTACAATATCCCCCAAACAGCTAAACACTAAATCAATTGGTGGAATGTATGGACGTATTACCTGAATTACATCAAATATAACAGGAATTTGAAGTTGGTCTTCCACATAATTTTCAGTTTCTTTTTAAAATCATTTTTGAACGTTGCGATTTTTTTTTTCCATTTTCACCATTCTGTGCGTGAGAGACATGTGTAGAAGACGATGAGCATTCTGGTAATCACTTCCTGATGTCAAAGATTTTTAATAAATTAGTAAATGCAAAGTATATTATGAAAAGATGATTCTATATGCCCTATTTAATTACATAAAAATAAATTAACTTAATATCCTTAATGCTTTTAATGCCTCATTTGTGGCCTTGTCAGGAAATCCGGCAATTTTCGCAACTTTGATTGCATCTGATTGGGTGGTAATCCCTGGTTTCATTTTGTGATCATAATAGAATTTTTCCTCTGTTCCAGATTTTCTGATCGACGTGTGTAAGTAACTCACTTTGTTGTTATTGTCTCCGGTAGACATCTCTTGATCAATAATATGTCTTAATTCTTGGGCAAAATGTGTTGCAAACAATGTTCGACATTTATTCTCGGAGATCAGATATTCCAAACTGGCATAGGCAATAGCTATCCCTTCTCTTCCACTAGTCCCGCGTCCTATTTCATCTAAAATTGCCATCGATCTAGTCGTTGCACCATTCAAAATGAACGACGTTTCCATCATCTCGACCATGAAGGTACTCATATCATTATAGAGGTCGTCTGCACTACCAACCCGACTATACATTCTATCAACCACACCAATATGAGCCGATGAACAAGGGACAAAAGATCCCATCTGAGCAAGTATCACAATTATTGCATTCTGACGCAGGTATGTAGACTTACCTCCCATGTTTGGCCCGCTGATTACTAATAAACTACCATTTGATATGTTGCAATCGTTTGTTGTGAAGCTATTCAGTTTTCGTTGTTTTAAAGAATCTTCTACCATGAGATGTCTACCGTTTTCAATAACTAGACTTCTTGAGTTATCAACGATTGGTCTCGCTAAGTTTTTTTCTTTACTTAATACAGCAAAAGATGCCAGCACATCTAGATATCCTACCGTTTGGGCAACCCTTCTTATTTCTTCGCTCATCTCAAGAAATTGGTTTATAAATCCATTGATAATAATATTTTCCTCATTTCTAATCTGTATAGAATTCATTTCAAGCTTATCTGCCAAATTATTCCAACCTTCATGTGTAATCCAACATGTTTGTGCCGATTTTTGAAGGATATTAAATTGTGAGTTCGCTTCTTCGTCTTTTATGTTGCTGATGACATTAGTTATAGCTCCAGAAGATCCTGTAACATGTAGGACATATTCGCCGGTTTGTTTTTGCTTCATCTGGACCGCTTTGGTCCCTAGGCTATCGATAAAGAAAGATTTGTAGAATTCGTTTAGTTTTTCTTTCTTATGGAGTAATTGTTCCCTAGCAGCCACAAGTTTTTGTAATTTCTTGCTAAACGAAGGGTTAATGGCAAGTATAAGATGGTCTTTCATTTTAAAATTGCTTGCCAAACTATTACTTACATCCTTTTCGGTCTTTTCGAGTATAGTTTTACTGTCATCATTTTCATATTTATTTAATAAGCCTTCCTCATTTAATGCATTATTAACAATACCTAAAAATTCCTGTGAAATCTCCAAGTTATTTACCAGACTTTCCATTCTTATTTTCATTTTACTTTTCAACTGAGAAAATGATAAACTTATCACATCTCGAAGTTTTATAGCTGCATATAATGATTTGGTTAATTCCAACAGTTCGAAAGAAGATCCTTTACCAAAATTAAATTTCTGTAAAAGGCGAATTATATCCTGAATATCCTTCAAATTCTGAATTGTTTCATTCAAAATGTTTGGATCTTTGAGAAAAGTTTCAACAACCTTTTGTCGAAAGCGTATTTCTTGGACGTCTAATGATGGCGCTGATAACCATTGAGCTAAAAGTCTAGTACCTACTGGTGTGATTGTTCTCTTAATCGAATTGAAAAGTGATCCCCTTTGATTATTGTCCCTCATTGTACAGTGCAATTCTAGTGCTTTACTCGTTCTGGAATCTATTTGAAGAATTTTAGTGGTGGATTCACGCTTTGGAAACTCAAAGTTGACAATCATATCAGGTAAATGTTCACTTGTATATGCTAATAGGTTGTGTAACGCAGCTAGTTCCTTTTGCGTGTATTCATTTAGTTCCATTTTTAGCCTTTTTAATGATTCCTGTCTATTTGATGCAGTAAATTGAGTAAAATACGTCTCTAAGGTTTTATGTTTTGTTGGGACTGAGTAGTAATTAATGAAGTATCTCTTTAGTTCATTCAACTGAGGATACCAATCTCCGGCAATGATCTCGTCAGATATATCACGTTCATTTAATAATATTTCTTTCGGTTTAACCCTATTGACAGCATTTATAAGATCTTTGAGAAATACTTCTTGGATATATATCTCACCAGTTGAAATATCACACCAACATAGCCCTACCTTTAAATCTGGATCAGCAACTTTTTTTGTAAAAGCGGATGGGAATTCGAGAGTTAAAAGATAGCTGTTATCTTCATAATTATCCAATGCTTCGTCGATAAATGTGCCTGGTGTTACAATTCTGGTAACTCTACGATAAAATCTATTGTTCTCGTTTGTGGCGTAATCATCCTTCTTGAACTGCTCAGCAACAACCACACTGAAACCATGCGAATCAACTAGTGTTTTCAGGTATCGGCTCAATTGTGGGACAGGAAACCCGGCAAATGCAACTTTTCCATGATTGTAATTTCTTTGTGTCAGAGTTATATTTAGTACCGGAGCATATATTGTGGCCTGTTCGAAATACATTTCGAAAAATGATCCCATTTGTGTCAAAACAACGTGCTTTGGGTATTTATCCATAAGGTCTCGTACATATTTCAGCGATGGCGGTAGTGTGGTTTTCTTTTCAGATAAATCAACTTTTTCTAGCTTATTGAGATCCTCTGGTCTATCATCATCCTTCAGACTAATTTTTATCTTAGTTACTGAAGGTTTGAGGACCTGATTAAGGTTATGCTGATGACGTCTCGAAAGTAAAACAATATTGCTCCGAGTAATCAATCTCAATGCCTTAAACATTGAAATATTTGTGGAAAATAAGATAGATTTACAGAATAGTCTTTTCGAGTCATTGGCTTAATTAACTATGCCAGTATAATTCTTTGGCCGATAAAGTCATCGCTTTTTTTTTTTATTCAATTTATTTTTTTTTTTTTTTTTTTTTTTTTTTTCATGTGTATGAGCTCAGGGCAACATATACATATATCTTTTTAATAATATCAAAGTAGAGAATATTATTTATCACAACAGGAATGGTACAATAAACAATAAAACGATGATAAGCAAGCTAAAAGGTCATACTAATTTAGATAAGCCAGCCAAAAACTATAATAGCAGAAAAATTGAAATTAAAATCGTGTTAAAATGCAAATGTTATTAACTATAGTATGAAGTATAGGAAAGTGTTTAGTATAATATAAGTGTTCTAGATTTTCTTAAAGGATAACCAGTATATAAATGAGTAGTTGTATTTTCAGGATTATTCCGATTCTGAGTTCTTATTTTACTTTTCGGGACATTCATTCAATTCAAGAAACCCTTGCAACTTGGGGCACCACATAAGCAAGGTAGCCTCTCCTCTGCATCAATTTCCCTCTCAAACTTATAATCATAGGTTAATTCTTCATTTGTTGCAATGTCTCGTAATGCGTAAATAACAATTCTACGAACACCACCAACCTTGATGATTTTTGCTGTACAGCTTGGTTCACAACAATGATTAATAAATCTCGCAATACCACCCTTTTTGGTAGCATCTATGACGGTATTCTCATCAATTCTAAATAAATAACTTGACCCAATGCCGCTCTTGATATATCTTCTTTCTCTCATTTCTGCGACCGGTTGTCTAATACGTTCTCCAACGTATTCAATAACCATTTCTTTCGCAGCTATAGGCTCGAGTGCGTACAAACCCCAATTATGGATAGCAGAACGAGCAAATGTCACAGGTTTTTTACGTTTGTTTAGCTGATTGAGAGACAATAACTCTGATTCAGTACCAGTAGCTGCTTTTTGGGCTTCAATATTTTGTTGAAATCTCCTATTAGAAGCTCTGTTATCTCTAGATGATGAAACCTCTGCCAACGAATTTTCTGTTTCATTTTTAATGCTCTTATCTCTATTCGAAATTTCAGGTGTTTGCTCTTTCGTTTCGTTATGATGGTTAACAGTGTTTAAAGGTTCGTGAGCTTTCCTACGATGAGGTAAATAGGATGACTTGAGTTTGTCAGGGATCTTTTTGAAGACAGAAGCTTTGAATGGTACATTCTTTTCAAATAATGAGGAATCCATAGTTTGGTTATTCAATGAGATCTCATTTTGTTCGCATAATTCCTTCGTTTCTTGAATTTCTCTTAATTTCCATATTCTAAACTCTATTAAAGATATATCTTTATCTTCAATGCCTTTCTGGACAAAACCGCTATCGTCGATACACTCCTCAAGAAATTTGAGGTCTTCTTCATCTTTAATTGCATCTTGTAAATGAAATAAGGAGATATTTCCAAAAGAGTCTTTGTCATATGCGCCTTCAGAATATACAGTGGTGGGAAATTCAGTATGCGAAGGCCTATAAAGTTCATGAATAGGGTCCTTATTAACAATGTCATGGGTGAAGAATTCATGATTGGAATCGGAATGGTTAGATTTTTCTAAGCTGTCGTCATTTGTTTCTGGGGTAGAAACAACTTGTTCTTTTTCATCAACCAGATCATCATGCATATTAATATCTTCTTCATCGCTAGAAGATGAAGAGTTATACTCTTCTTCGTCAGCAGTTTCACGAATGGATGTAGCACCTGATGTGGGAGAGCCATCCCTTTCTTCGTTCAACAAATGAGCCATCGGCTTAATCTTTTTTCTTGCAGGATTGACATCGTTAACATCATCTCCTTCATCCTCTGATTCATATCTTTTTTTCTTCCGCTTCACTTGTTTTACGTAGCCACCATACAAATTAAATATATTAAAATCATTTGACTTATTTTGTTCTGCTTTCTGCTTGATAAGTTCCGCCTTTTGTCTTTCTTCGTTCTCTTTTCTCTTAGAAACCAATGCTGGAAAATTTTGTGGATTCAAAGTATCAAAAACAGCAGGACCAATCATATTCTTTCTGATTTCAGTATGTAAAGTAGAGGATAGATCCCTGAGGATATAATTCACTGCTGCTTTAATAAGCTCCTCTTTAGTTTCATATTTTATAGGTTCCTTAGTTTTTGACTTTTGTTTAAATTGGTCAATTGCTTTCGGAACTGTAAATGGTTCAATAAGGATAAAATTTATAACAACTCTATTCTTCCTCTTTCTAGTAGGAATCGCCAATTTCCCCGATTCTGCAGCCATGCATGCCTTCGCGTATTCAATATCATTGAAGACAATATAAAATCCGCTTGGGTGTTCGAGGAACCTAGAGCATTTATAATTCCTTAATTTCAGTTTGAAATCAACTAAACGCAACCCAACTATGTTTATAAATCTCCTTGATATAAACAGAGTAGGTCTATTATTCACCACTGCATTCAAATCAGCAGGTATTGTCTTCAGGTATTTTGTAGGTTGTTTACTTTCATCATTAGCAAATGTGCTTGCAGTTGTTGTTGCCGCGGCTGCTTTGAGTTTTTCTGTCTTCATTATCTCTCTTTCTATATTACTTTGAATTTTTCGGGCTTCAGTTGATATCATTTTCAGTCTCTGTTTGATAACATACTTAACATAATCGTTTTTATTAAGTACAACATTTAAATTACAACCAAGTATGCAACATTTTTGATCTTCACATGATTTTACTGCCTTATAAGCAGCTCTTGCAGCCTCGTTAATCTTTCCACTACGATGCGTAAATTTTATCAAGTAAATATGCAACGGTAATGCTGTATTTTTGTCAGTAAATGCTTCAAAATGAGCGAGTTCACCAAATGTACGGAAATGGTTTTTGATAGATAGTTCTGGAACATTAATTGTTTGCGCTAACGAGTAGGATTCTGGATATATAACAATTTCTGTAGGAGGAGGTGGACCTAATGAATATTTGTCGTAAGAAATTCTTGGTATAATTGTCAGTTCAGTTCTACATTTTCTCCTTACCTTTGATTTTTTTGTAACATCATTATATTGAGATTCTCTCCTTGGATCTATACTTACCTCCTCCGGTTTTCTACTTTTCATCAAAGACTTCTGTTGTCCATTTACGTTTTCTTGAATGACAACAAATCCAGTAGAAGGTGCATCTTTAATGATCTCTGTCCAATTTTTCATTTCATCCTTATGTGTCAAAACTTTTTTAACTGGATCAAAATAATGGTATTTACACAGTAGAAGTTCATTATCCTTATATTTAAGTATTGGGGATGGTCGGTTATTCTGAACTACAGGCTTATTGTTTCTAAAGGGTGCTTGATTACGGCCTCTTCTCAGCTCCTGGGGTCCAGTTGGAAATTGGAGACCAGTTAAATGAGAAGTATACCTAGTAGAAGAAGGTCCGTTTCCTTTTCCATTAGTATTATTTTCGCGAGATACTTCACGCAGTTCACTATTTCTGGGTTTGTAACTATACTGTACTTTGCTCGGAGCTGTCGGAATTACCATTTCACTGTTATCGTCCCATCTTCTGTTATCTTCAGAATAGTGACTGTTTTCATATCCTTTAGTCAGGTATTGTTGGTGGCCACCTCGTCCATATACTTCTGGATATCTCTGTGCTGTATCATGGTTCCTTTCATTTTGGTACCTTCCCCGTTGTGGTGGAACTCGACTGTTTCCATTTCCAGACTGGTACGACTGGTAGCCTCTATAATATGACATAGATTAGAGTATTATTTTTATTATAACTATTATTATTAGCTGCAGCTTTGGAAATAAGGTATATCAATAACGTGTTTGTTTCAGGTTGAAGCTTAAAATTAAGCTGCTAGAAAATAATATACAGTCCTATGTAACGTTTTCAGGCAATAGTTTTCGAATAACACTATTTTTTCCTTCGTTTTAAGTAATACAAAATACTTTTATTAAGATTCTCATGGGTTTCCCCATCTCATTTATGTTTTCTTCTAATTTTAATTTTCTTTTCATTTTTTTTTGCTGTGCGAATAAAAAAATAATGCGAAAATAAGTAGCACTAGCAATGAAACCTTTAAATATGTTCTTAAATTGGCAGAAGACTTTCTCTTCTGCAGGTTCATAATCAAATATTGTTGAAATTGACAATAACTATAAAAGAGGTATGTCTACGAAGCAGGTACAGAGATGTTTACAAGATATTTTAGGGTATGATGATAATGATGATCCAGAATGGAACAGTGGGTATTTGAAGAAGCTAGTTAATGCTACCACAACTCTTTATAGTACATCAGTCAATAAGATACAGCTTACTGCGGATGAGGAAGTTGCTAGATGTCATATATGTGCTCTACTTGCAGCTGAGAGGTTGTCCGAGAAATATATGCCAGAATTGAAATATTTTACTGATAAAATACCGTTGCAACCGCGCCGTACCCAAAAGATTATAGGTTATTTTAAACAAAATATATTTGGTATGTCACCTGTAAAGGATATAAGCTGGACTCCAAGCCCTAAGAAACGGAAATCGCCCTTGAAAAATAATGATCGGTTTACCTCCCAGGATCCTGAGGAATTGAGAAAGCAATTATTTGGCACACCGACCAACAGTGGTTCCGGTAATACAACGTTGGCTATACAATCACCATCCAATACTCCGGTAAACACTCCTCAGAAAAGTCCTAAGAGGATTAGAAGAAAATTAGCCTTTGAAGAGGATGACGAAGTTGCTAATGAAGAAAATAAAAATAACCCAACAGCACTAGTCGAAACGAGAGATGGAATCGATGATACTATTGCAAAAGATAGTCCTACAAAGTCTAGTGGACCTATTTTTGGGAATGTAGCAATCATTTCACCAAGCAAAAGAGTAGAAGAAGAACAGGTACATCCTAGAGAATCTTCTGTTGCAACAGAACAGTCTCCAAAAAGAAGAAAACTTGATTCACCCAAAAAAAAAGCATTACCATTATTTGAGAAGAGGCATGCGAATATCACCGCTTCGGATATTATTAAACTTTGCAATACTTTTGAACTTCCGAAAGTAATAGCATATAGTGTCATGGAAGAATACTATACCAGATCATCATTTCTAATAAATTCGTGGCAGTTACTAGCGGGACTAGTTTTAAATTGTGTGTTTATAGTTTTTAATGAGAGGAGGCGGAAGGACCCTAGGATAGATCACGCAATTCTTACGAGGATGCAAATTGAAATGAGGTGTCAGGATCTTAGTGAAGTTATTGATTGCACTAAGACAGTTAAAGAGCTTATGGAGGGTCAAAAATGGTATCGTGATATGGAGATCAAATATAATTATTTTGATGGGGCAACTTACCAAGAAATTATCACAAAAAAACTAGGCTCTATGTTACAACCGAATAATATTTTAGCAACGAACGATCAATATTCAAACTGGTCTCGTAAGATTAAAGATGATCTTTCTATTCGTGATCTTAAATAAAAGTATAAAAAGAAAAGCTTGTAATTTTATTTTTATAGAGTTTGTAACATGAAAAAAATCACCATAATTCCCGAAAGATAAGGTAATAAACCCCAGAAATAACGGATATAGTGGCATTCATTATTAAAATACAAGCAGCACCGACACAACTATTTACAATATGCTCGCCTATAAAAAGATGATCATTTCCCGTGCAAATTACATGAGATTAGATTAAAAACATAACAAAAAAAAAAAACAGATCATCATTCATGGACTATAGATTAATGGTATCATAACATGATAGAAACAAAAAACATCAGAACTGTAAAAAGAAATGGCATTAAAACCCTTATCCTTTTTAGTCAGAACAACAAACCAAGGAGAAAGGTTTTCTGTTTTATAGAGGGTTATATTGTTTCATTTCTTATTTTTTTTCTTAAAACATGCCCTGTGCTTGGTAGTTCGCTAGAGTTTCTTCAACTTTTTTGCTAACCACTGGGTCAGCTCTGATTCTTTTTTGGACTTTACTGGCCTCAGCAAAGGTGATGGCTTGTAGCTTTTCATCGACGGTTCTGGCCATCTTTGCAGCTTCTTCGAATAGTTCAATAGCCTCATCTACTTGTTCCAATTGCAATTTCAATTGGGCTAAGCCGATTTTAGCTTGCTCGGATCTTGGGTCTTGGGCACAGGCATCTTCTAATAATTGTGCTATCATAGTGAAATTCTCAGCAGTTGGTTGTCTGGCTAGGATGGTAGCTTTTCCAACTAAAGGAGCGATACCAACATGGATCTTCTTTTGGGCGGTCTCCAATCTGTAGGCAATATCATACTGTTTAACAGCGTGCTCGATGTCACCCTTGTCCGCTAATATTTCAGCGTAAAAGTTTGGTACTTCAGGAGAGATGGGAAACTTAGATCTAGCCTCTTCGAAGAGCTTCTCGCATTCACTGAACTGGTTTTCTCTGTAAGCAAGACAAGCCAATTGTATGTATGGGAAAATGTTTTTTTCATCGCATTCTCTGGCCTTCTTGAAGTCCTTACCTGCCTTTTCATACTCCTGATTAATGAAGTGCATTTGACCACGGTGGTAGTAAACAGCAGAACATTTTGGATCCAGAACAATTGCTTTATCGAAGTAAGCAGAGTATTCGTCACTTAGGCCACGGTCAGCGACAGTCAATGCCAAGTAGATGTAAGTGTTAACTCTTGGGTGTAATTCCAAAGCCTTGTTTAAATCTTCGATGGAGTTAGTCAAGTCGTTTTTCAAGAAGTTAAAGATACCTGAATATTCATAGGCAATGGCAGCCTTGTGGTTCAAAGTCTCGTCACCAGGAAGTTGTTGCTTGTATAGATCCAATGCCTTGGTAAACAATTTGTCGGCGTCGACGTAACCGGTCTGTGTAGCACCGTACAGTTCCTTCAAACCTTTGACCAAAGTGGTGTCAGCTTCATTGTTCTCGTCATAACCGGGCAACTCTGTCTCAGGTTTGAAAATACCGAAGAACGATGCCAGGGAGGTGTTTGAAGGAAGTTCCTGTTTTGTGCGGGGTTGCTCTAATTGCGGTACCGAGGGGTCGATACCCATTTCGTCCTTTAGGACACGCAATGCCTGTTTGTTCAAGTTACGTTCCAGCATTGGCTCGATAGCGCTCGCGTTGAAATCGCCGTTCAAGGACAAGACGGAGATATCGAACATAGCGTCCTGGTATCTGCCCATGTTTTCGTAAGCGGAGGCTCTTCTCAGCAATGCCTTTGAGTAGTCGGGTTTCAATTGCAATGCCTTGGTGCTGCTTTCGACGACTTTCTCGAGGTCACCGAGCGAGACGTAACAGGCGCTGATGTTGGAGTAGAAGACGGGGTCCTCGTGCAGCTCGATTGCGTAGTTGTAGAACCGGATGGCGTCCTCGTACTTTTTCTCTTTGAAAAGGGCGTTACCTCTATCCTTCAGCGCCGTGGCGTACTGCTGACGTTCTTCAGAGGTCTTGCCATCTTTCATTGCGGCTAGATCGGGGGTCCCGTCGTCCTGTAGGATTAGCGCGATGCCCGTAGCAGTTGCGCCAGTAGCACTAGCACTGGCGTTGCCACTGTCCGACGACTTCTTCTTGTGGTTCTTTTTCCTGTTCTTTTTCGATTTCTTCCCCTTTCTCTCCTCGATACGTTTGACATTGTAGTAGTTGTTATAGCAGTACCAAGCACCCACACCTGCGGCGACACTGGCAACAACACCAACGACAACCTTCTTGTTCTTCAAGTATGACATCTTGTCCAGTTGTAATAGCAGTATAAAAATGTAAGTGTAATGCAATATTGCAATTGTATAATATTACAATTTAGAAAATAAGAAAAAACTGTGATGAACAATTTTCAGTTACAGTATAGAAGAATAGAGAAGTGAAAAAAAAAATAAAAATAAAAATAAATATGGAAAATATCAAAAAAATGGGAAATTAAACGAGTCACATGCCAATTCGTTCGGAGAAACATGCACGTGCACTTCGTTTAATATTACAGTCACATGCTCATTCGTTACAAACAATATTACATATCACTTTGTACAATCATCACGTTCTATCCTCTTTTACGAATATCATGTGATCAGTAACGTTTAACGGAAATGTCTTTTTGAGATGTTTGTTCCGTTACACGCGGGGGGGGGGGGGGAATGAAACAGAGAGAGAAACTGCCGTACAGAAAACTGTTGTTTCTTTTAAAGGGGCCGAAATTTTGAAGGGGGGGGAGATGGGGAGCGTTGTACGGTACTTTCTGTGCGATATTCTTGTAAGGGGGGAGGTGATGATATATTTTTGTTTTCTCATTTTATTTTTTTGGATATATGATCTTGTATCTCCCCCCATATATAACAAGGGAGTTTTCCTTTTTTTTTTTATCTAATTTCCTATTATTATTGTTTCCTTTATTTATTATTTCCTATTCTGTTACATTTTATTACTTCTTAATCTGCTTTCACTCAAGCATCTATTAATATAATGTCGTTGATTTCTGCTGTTGATGACAGGACTTCGCCGGAGGTCCAGGCCGGGAAGAAGAAGAAGCATTACCTGGAGGAAGGGAAGCCGATGAGCAAGGAGGCCATGTGGAGGGCCAAGATGAAGTACGGGGTGTACTCGTCGCCGATCTCCGGCGGTGTGGGTGTGGGTGTTCCCGACTACAAGCTGGCCACGAATAAGGCCGCGAATTACGCCGCTGACAACCAGACCACGGTGGAGACGTACAAGCGGCTGTACGTCGACGAAGGAGCAGCCAGGGCTGCGCTGAAGGTGGGCACGGAGAAGAAGACCCCCGAGGTGGACGTGCAGGCCGAGAAGTTCAAGAAGAACAAGGCGTTGAACCTGAACTTCAAGAACGCCGCGATGAAGGCGTATGCGGTCCCTGCTGAGTCGCTGTACACGACCTCTGAGGAGGCCAGGCACGCCTCTCAGAAGACCTACAGTATAGTCTCCAACGCCTCCACGGTGTCTACGAGCAAGATGAACTTGTCCAAGGTGCTCAAGGGCGCGGAGTCCAAGGCGGAGTCGCGTTTGAAAGAACGTAGCGATCCGGAGAAGACCTCGTATGTGAAGAGCTACACCATGACAAGCAGCAATGGTGGTGGCAGCAGCGCCAAGTTCAACATGGCCGGCATTGCTAAGAAGTCCGAACTGCCTGCTGAGCAAGAGGGCCCAACTGAGAAGGAGCAGCAAAATGCAAAGTTTGCGCTGGGTGCTGCACACGCAGTCAAGGACCTTGACCCGAAGTCCATGTTGCCACAGGACTTCGAGGAGAGACAGAGACAAAGACTGGAGTTTGCCAGGCAGATGACGTCCCCAACCGTGATGTCAAAGGCCCAGGCAACTGTGGACAGGGAGATCGCTAGTATTGATCTAGCTAACTCTGAGGGGAGACTGTTCGATAACGACTCATATAACAGAGCCGCAATTACCATTGCTCAGGAATCGTACCAGAAGAGACTGGAGCAAGCTAGCGCCAACAAGGATAAGATTAACATGGGTGGTGGCTTGTACTTGACCCACAATGAAGTCAACAACATTGCGCATGGGTTGATTTCACCAGTCCTTGGTGAAGTCTCCGAGAGAGCTGAGTCTCAACGTGCAGCTGATGTCGAGATCGCAACAAGAATCACCAATTTTGAAAAGGATCTAGCGTACTGGAAGAACTTGCAAAAGACAAAGCAGACCAATGACAAAAATGTGTTAGAGGTCAATGCCAAAAGAATCGTGGACGAAAAACAAGAGGCCAAGAACGAATCTAAAAAGAAGTACAATGATATGATCAAAAAGATGGACGCTGCTGTCGCTGAGAAAAAGAAACAATTGGAGATTGCCAAGCAGAAATTAGAAGATCTGCAAGATGAAATGCAAATGAAACTTGAAATGCAAGATCAAAAAGTCGAGGAAGAGTTGCAGAAATGGGATGAAAACCGAGACAATGATATCGAAGCCGCCCGTGTGGAGCAAGAGGCTTTGATCAATCCGTTCCAACTAGAATTAGACAGCGCCCAGAAGCAACACGAAGAATTATTGACTGAACGTGATGGTATTAACAAAGAAATTCAACACTTGAAGGAATCCATTGAGGGTCACAAGAAGCAGATTAACATCTATGAAGGTGATATTCGTGCACATGAAAATCAACACCAAGAACTAGATGGTAAACTAGAAGATATGGGTCAAAATAAGTCTACTTTGAAGACTAATTTGGAATCTGAAGTGGTTATCATGGCCAATAAGACCAAGGAAGAGGCTGAGTTGGCCACTAAGGAGGCTAGGTTAAAGCAGTTGCAAGTTGATTCTATGGTCAATGAACGTAGGAGCGAATTGAACCAAACTGAAATTCAGTTGAAAAAGGAGAAGCTTGAATTGTTAGAATCTATGAGGAAGACCGCTGCTGCTCGTGGTGATGAAAAGATTGATGAAAAAAGAGTAAAGGGTCTATTTGGTATGACGTCTGAAGAGTGGATTGCCAAGAATGCACCACCAAAGGAGGAAAAACCCGAATTGGAAACGCTAAAGGAGGAAGATGTTGATGATGAGATCGCCACAAAGAAAGTTACACCAACCGAGCCAGTAAAGGAATCCGCAGTTCCACAAACTAAACCAGTCAAGAAGTCTGCTGCTTCCCACGCTCAACCCGTAAAACAATCTGCTGCCCCAAAAACGAAGCAACAAGCTACTCCTGAAAAGAAGAAGAAGTCATCCATATTTGACAAGTTTTTCCTAGGTCCAAGTAAAGCTCAAAGATATCAAGAAACGAAGGAAAAACAAGTCGTTTCACAACCGCAATCCAAGAAGGATACTATAGGTAAGCCTCACTTAGTTTCTAGTACAAACGAGAATGTGCCACATGATCAAAACAAGTCAACAGAGACTAAGGACATCGAAGAACATAATCCAAAGGTAGCCAGTACAGCAACTACCAGTGGTGAATCTGAAGATAATAAACTAGAACATACTTTTAGTGGATTTTCCCAGGGTTCCGTGAATGATGATGCTGAAGGTAATGAAGCCACTGAAGCGGCCAAGAAAGATGGTTATTTCAAAGAGGTCTTCTGAACCTATTGGCATATTATCTTTTGAACATATTCCCAATTATAATGATTTTTATCTGACAAGACATTGTCATGATTAACTAATTATAATCAAAAATCTTTTGAAAACAAAAAAAAATAAAACAAAAAAAATATTCTTAATCTTTTTTTATTCTACTTTTGAATTATTAATTATCTTTTCCAATAATTTTTTTTAAGCTCTTTGAATAAGACAATCTATAATCTATAATACTTAATTATCTGTACTATGTTATTTCTATTTTTTTTATGAAATAAAATTTGTTCTAGTAAATGCGTAAATGTAAAATCTATCTAATATGGTATATTCAGCACTAAACAGATAGGATATGCGTTATTGACTAGTGAGAAAAATTTGAAGATTGATAAAGTTCAGAGAGTAATAATGTTCAGAAATTAAAAAAGATCAGAGAGAAAACGGAGCTTCAATAAATTGTGCGCGTTCCTTAATGTTTTCGTAAACAACAAATGCCACTGTTTTTAACTAGATAAGTTTTTTCAACTTTAAAAACTGTATTGACATTCTTGATTCAGAGGACTAAGATTAGGGTACCTAATGATTTATCATTAGAATGCAAGGTCGAGATTCCAATTTTTTATTATAAATGGGAACTCAACTCACTGTCCAGATCTTTGTCCTCTAATTTATCTTCTGTAGAAAAGTTTTCTAAATTCGATCCAGAGTATTCAGTAGTATTTTCCTGGTATTTGTAAAACCCATTAATTTCTTGAATTTGGTGGAAGTATTTTGAGTACATGTATCTGCCCCCAAGGTAGAAATCGCACGAGATTATCATAAAGAGTACGCCGAACCAGAATGCCAATAACCATTCGAAACAGGAGCTCTTTGAATTGTCACTAATGGCGGCAAAGCAAATAGCCCATACCACAGCACATGCCAACCACACTGCTTTGAAAACAGCGCTAATGATAAATTTGTTATATTTGTACCCGTCAATTTTGTACCATTTCAAATTCGTAGTGGGACTGCTAGCAGGTTTCGATAGTGGGTGGAATAGAGCATAGTGTCTTCCCATCATCCAATACTGTGCTATTTGACAGCATACAGAGAAGAACATTAACACGACAAACACGCCCACCATAGAGAGGTGGACGTGGTGGTACAGTGCAGTGGAGAAAATGGAGCACATCAGCAACGCAATTTCGCCCAGAGCGCCAAGAACCACAGCTGCGAATATCAGGTTTCGTTCATGCTTCGTATAGTATGGGGGCATTAGGAACTTGCGAGCGAGCAGAGTTTTCTGGTAGTCTTCTCTTGTATAGCTGCTGTTGTTCGCTCTGCCACGGAGAAACCCAGGCCAGCGGCCCGACCTCTGGAAGTACTCGCTGGCAACTGTGAGCACGTACCCGAGACCCTGCCAACCAGCACAAGATATAAACAACGGGCGCAGATTGGTGGCGCCAACATCAGAGATGTAGGCAGGGAATTGGTACTCGTGCATGAACCAGTATATAGGATGGCCCTGCGCTGCCCAGCACACAAGCATCGTTATAAGCATACCGTACCATGGAATGAACGCAATCCACGGCAGGATGAAGAACCAATTACCTGGTCTTAGCGATGTCATAAAGTTTTAATTGTTTCTACCAGAGTCCTGAGTATCTATCAGGTCGAAAAGAAAAAAAGTTCATCATCGAGAATCCTGTGATGTTTTTATTTTCATTTTTTCAGTTTTCCTCATCTGTCGTTACATATGTTCTTGGGATAGAAAAGGCAAGAACTTATAGTTCAGCAAAGTTTATAGAAATTTGAAGTAAATTGAAAACTACTAATGCAATCAGAACTGGTTCACAATCATGTACCAACAACGGTCGACTACCGATGAGGTCCCAGTTTTATTACTGGAATATGGGACATGTATTATCCTACGTGGCAGTCAGATGAGTATTACGTACTGCGTTATGATAAGGTAAACTTGTTTTTAAAATTTAAACGTTTGGGCATGGGCATCAATTTTCATCAAACTTTGAAGAAAATTTTTTTTATAATTTTTTTTTTTCAGAAAATTGATATAAAAAAAAAATTTTTTCTTCTTCTTTATGGGACAATACGTGGTATACTTTTGTTTATTTGTATTCTCCTTCTTCAACTGTAATCGCCTAATCGAAACAAAGTATTTAATATATAAAAATGATTATTTTCAAGGATATCTTCTCTGGTGACGAACTTTTGTCCGATGCGTACGACGTCAAGGAGGTCGATGGTGTCATCTACGAAGCCGACTGTGCTATGGTCAAGGTCGGTGGTGACAACATCGATATCGGTGCCAACCCATCCACCGAGGACGGTGACGATGACGTTGAGGACGGTACTGAGATCGTCAACAATGTCGTGCACTCCTTCCGTTTGCAGCCAACCGGTTTCGACAAGAAGTCCTTCTTGACCTACATCAAGGGTTACATGAAGGCTGTTAAGGCTAAGTTGCAAGAGAAGAACCCAGACGCCATCCCTACTTTCGAGAAGGGTGCCCAGGCCTACGTCAAGAAGGTCGTTGGCTCCTTCAAGGACTGGGAATTCTACACCGGTGAGTCCATGGACCCAGACGCCATGGTCGTCATGTTGAACTACCGTGAAGACGGTACCACTCCATTTGTCGCCATCTGGAAGCACGGTATCGACGAGGAGAAGATCTAAGTGTGCTAAAAATCAAGATACTTTAAGAAAAAAAAGGACATCTCTTGTTTAATCATCTCAAAACTTATAAATATTTTAATATTAGTATAATAAAACAAAAAAAATATAAAGGTTCCCCGCACTCCCATATACACAACTGCACATATAATATTCACAGATAGCTGGATTATATCAGGGATATTGTACTGTTTGATATTTATCATTATCATTATTATTAATATTATTATTATTATAAGGACATATTATGCCTTTATACGAACTTTCTTGGCTGGATAAGTTATCGAAGTCAAAGAAAACGTTTATTTCAGATCTTTCAGCCATTGTGTTTCAATTGTTTTCGTAAACATAACTACTATATTTCTGGCATTTTGATATAGCGTTCTATAAAGTGACACACAAGATTGGAGGGGACAATGGCGCATTACACACTTCCCGGGGTGATGCATTACCTGCAGACGGAGTTTACCAAGAACGAGAGAGACAGGATTACGTGGGAGCTGGAGAGAGCGGAGATGAAGACACGGATCACAGAATTGGAGTACGAAAATAACGAATTGAAGTACCAGTTGAGTAACATCAAGTTGAATAATGGGGACGAAAAAGATAAAAATAGCAAAAGTGGCGCTACAACAGGATTGTCGCCATTGATAAGGTCTAAAGCGGCAGTCCAGGAGAACGTTAAGGAGATAGTGTACCTGTTGAAGAGTCCCAACGCGAACGATCAGATCGAGTCGCTGAAGAGCAAGGCTAACGTGAATTTTATGGTTTCAAAAATGGCCGTTAACACAACAACGGATACACATGTCAATAGTACCAGAAGGAACGACGATAATGACGATAATGATACAAGGACTGGGCCAGGCACCAAAAGAGATAAAGCAGCAACGAGGCGGAGGTCTATCGACCAACGGGCAGACATGAAATCAACGACTATAAGATCAACTAATGTCAATAACAGCTCCAGTGAGCAAAGGTTCGAACTAGAGGAAATATCTGATACGGAGACAGAAATAGCTCCAAACGATGCAGAATCGGAATCGAGGGAAACAGATCAGGTAGCTTCGCTATTTGAAAATGAAACTATTACATCCAAATCAATTAAGGTGGTAACGCCGCCTATCACTGTGAGATCTTTGAAGGTACAAAAGGACCATATTGTAATGTACAACTCCTCTGGGAATTTGATAAATGTAAGAGTTCGTAAAGACTTTGGTCTGTCAACGCCAATCACATATACAATGGATGGCCTTTCTGATACCATTTTAGACTATTTTGTTGTCTCGGACAACCAGGTATTAACCATTGACGAAAGTGGTCTAAGATTATGGGAATTGGGAGTATCAGAGTGTATTAGCCACATGAATATATTTGAGGACGGCCATGTTAAGTTTATTGACTACAACGATATTTTATATGTTGATTTCAAAAACAAGTGGTTACTATTCGCAACTAAGGATAACGTTGTGATTATAGAAGTTGTCATAACGCGTAGTTCAACTCCTTCAAAACTGGCCATTAATAAGAAACATGTGGTTGAAACTTATAAGAATCTATTAGACGCTGTGCTGGGTATGACAGAAAAGTCTTTTATTACTATTTGTGGTCCTCCTTATGAGTTAGTGATCTATAACTTCCAAGGTGAAGTACTACAAACAATTAGCTTAGAAAAACATATTGCTGGAACAATGTTATTAAGTGATGAATCTGCCAGGACAAGTTTTAAGTTGAATAAGGAAACTTCCAAGCTATTGGTACAAATAAATAACCTCATATTAGTTTACTCATTTGATCATAAGGCAATTATTCTCAAGAGACTGTTAAAAGGCATTCCCGTGACCGTATTATTTGGTTCCGCAAATGACGTCGTGATACTGTCTTACTCTTCAAAGAGGATTGAGTTTCGTATATTAAGCAAATTTGACTATATTCAAAAAGTATTGGCAAGTGAAGGGGAAGGGCAAACAGAAGAGGTTGAAGAATTGAGTTTAACAGGAGAAACATTTCAAGAAAAAGTAGAAGCATTAGGATATCCACTCGATATAATGACTTTGAACAACAAATTGATGTTGGCTTCAGTAGGTGAAAATGGTACTCTATCTCTTGACTTATTAATGGATTTACATTAAAAACGGGTATATGTGAAGGAAAGAGGACATTATTACAATCTGTGATAGCTTAGGCTCTACCTACCTTTTCTTTGTAACTTGGCAGAAATAAACTATAAAGAATTAAATTATATAAAGATAAGTCACCAACATATCTTCATTTAATTGAGTTTTCATTCCACTGTATTATTTTAGATAGTATTTATTATTATTATTTTATTATGATTATCTTTACCCGAAGACAATACCAAAAAATATAAAAAGGAAAAAAGATTAACACAGGAAATCATCGAATTGAACAATAACGATAATGAAAAGGATTAAATAGGAGATGTCGAAATAGAGATATATACTATAAGTAGCCACAATTACAATTGGGTAGGAGCAAAAAGTGCCTTGTGGAATAGCTTTTAAAATTAAAGGAGAAACTACATATAAAGATATATATACCCTTGTTGAAATTCAAAGATTGTCTAATTTATGGGGGCTAAAGCATAAAAATAGGAAGGTTAAATGTTTCATCTAGTAAAGGGTATATACAATAACTGGAATAAAAGAGAACAATATTCCATCCTGATTTTGGGTCTTGATAATGCAGGTAAAACTACTTTTCTGGAGACGTTAAAAAGGGAATACTCTTTGAAATCTAAACCATTGGATAAAATCGCACCTACAGTTGGTCAAAATGTTGCCACTATTCCAATTGAGACTAATCGTAGTATACTTAAATTTTGGGATGTAGGTGGGCAAGAAGCTTTTAGAAATATGTGGTCCGAATATTATCCACAATGTCACGGTATAATATTTGTTGTTGATAGCACGGATCGTTCAAGAATTGATGAATGTAGCGAGACTTTGAAGAATATTGTGATGGATGATGAAGTGGAAGGTATTCCTATTTTAATGTTGGCTAATAAACAGGACGTTCCCGAAAGAATGGAAGTTCAAGATATTAAAGAAATATTTAATAAAATCGCAGAACACATGAGCGCTAGGGATAGTAGGGTCCTGCCTGTTTGTGCATTAACAGGTGAGGGTGTAAAAGATTCGATTGAATGGCTGATATTAAGGTTACAACGAAATAAGGACGCAAGACCGCCAGCATTTAAATAATTCCGAAGTCATCTTGGCAATATGATAAGGCATTAACTTTTAAGATCAGAAGTTAAGGATATCAGAGAGATGTTAATGGTCTTGAAAAGAATGACCAAATTAATTATATAATGCTCCCCAATATAGAAGTCTTTACTGATCTACGTTTTTGTTTTGTATAATAAAAAAAAATTAAAGGGCTTACGGGCCTTTAGTCTTCGATAAATCAACAGTTAAAAAAACATCATATTCTAGGTTATAACTATCAAGTGCAATTGTCAATTCTCCATCTTTGCCGAAGGATTCTTTTGCAGCCTACTTCACGAGGTAATTTGATGGTTGCCTGAACCGAGCGTCATCAATTTGGTAGGCTGAGCAGGCTCTTGATATGTATAACTATCTGTTATATTAAGTAAACTTAATGTTTTTTAACAATCGTCTCCACAAAGAAGGTCTTATGAACTTAAATATTAATTTGACTTATTTGATTACTGATAGCCTATTATGTACTTGGTATTGTAATCTGTCCCTATAAGCGAAATTTGATATCCCACGTTTTATCAGATTCATTAACACGTATACTTATAAAATATATCTTAGACACAACATGTCACGTTGGTAAGAGTTAGGTAAAATCTATATAATATAAAATGATGATATTTCATTATGAAATTGAATGTGATCAATCTAGTCAATGGTACTAATTAAATATTTTATTGGCTATCTTTATTCGTCTTTTCTTCTCTTCTTTTATCTTTCGTCCGGTAATAGGATTAATCGTTTCTATGGAATACCAAATAGTTTGGCAGACCAAATACTTCATAATTTAGTCTTTTCGCCATCTTTGCAAAACCTTCCGTCTCGATCAAGTGATAGAATGGGAAAGTTGGAAACATAGCACCATCTCTGTGGACTTCAGCTTTTACCAAGGTACAGCCACCTCCAACACCGTCTAGAGACATTACTTCGCTTTGAGACCCTTCAGGGTTGTAATAATGAGCCATTAAAGGTCTATATGTGGCTTGTTCGGCATAACCCTCTAGGATGATTTCACTATCTGGTAGATGAGCAGCCAGTTCTAGCGCAGTTTCACTCTCTTCCCAATTGTTGAAATCATAAGGCCTGATAGCGTTCTCTTTTTTCTCCTCATCGTAGTATCTTTGATGCACGTTGGCTGCCAAAACAGGCTTGTCAATTCTAGTCATGTCTTGGATTACAGTAGGTGGAGTCTCGATGATATCGGCATCTAGCCATAACACCCAGGCGGTGTGAGGGCCTAGTGCAGAAAATAGTAGTTCGTTTCTAGCTAGCGCCATTTGCCTACGTCTCTCTTTTTGAACCGAAAACGCGTGTCTTTCCTTCTCTTCCAGTTTGTTAAAGCCTTCACTATCCTGACGTAGGATCATAATTTTACCAAATCTATTATTCTTCTTATCGGTTTGAACCTTTTTGACAGCCGCCTCCAGCTTCTTCAATGCTACGTCACCAGTCTCGGATTTAGGAATAATGAACCCAAGTTCAATTAGGTCTCTTGGATAAGTTAGAGACAGCAAATTGTCCCAGAACTCCTGGTGAAAAGTTTGCATTGGAGTCAAAATCAGCACCTGCTCTTTATTTACAGCAGCATTGTTTGTGGAGTGCAGTTTGTTCAAATCATACTTGGCGACGTGATTGCTTGGCACGTGATCTTTGCGGTTGTCACGGAAGAGCCAGCTACGACTCTTCAGTTTGTAAGAATACTTTGGCATCTTAAACCTAGAGCTATACGGGAAATAAAAAGTCTTTTCCCTTTCATGTGCCCATTGGAAATTTGCTAATGAGCCACCATTGAATAAACCTTTATCGCCCGGCCTCAGAAGGAAAATCAACGATATCAACGCTGTAAAAGCTACAAGGATCAGGAAAAATGGATTCCTCTTAGCACGGTATAATTGAAGTTTCAACCCCATCTGTCTAATAATATTTTTGTTTTTTAATATCGGTTTTGCAGTTATATTTTTATTTTCGTGATTTATCAGGCCCAAAAAATTAAAAAATAAAAAATAAAAAGGAATTAAAACTTTCTCTGGTATGTCCCTTTTAGACTCCTTTTGATCGTGAGTAAAGTCCTTAGAATCAATAACTGATGGTTTAAAAAGAGAGCCCTTTTAAAAACCGTAAATTTAACTACTAGTACTATTTTTAAATTTTGTTTTGCGTTGGCTATTGTTTGTTATTTCGCCAAAAAAAAAAAAAAAAAAAATGATGATGAAGGCATGTGATCTAATAAGTATACAATGATCACATTATGATATATATATATGTATCTAACAAGATAAATATTTTATTTTATTATATATTCAGTTGAATAATGTATTGATTTTATTGATTAGATTTTTATAGTATTAATTGACCTTGATGAATATTTAAGATGATGCATAAAAAAGAACTTTTCATCAATTCTTTTTGCATAAAATTATGATAGAAGTGAATACCTAAAAATTAAAATAGACATTTTCAAGTTTTTTTTATTGTGGCCTATCTGCCCAGACTTTATTGCATATACTTAGGAACAACTTTCTATCGTGGTCCTTGCCTCTAGCTGGGAATTGGAATTCAAAACTATGGTTATTAATTGATATACTCCCATTTACTAGTTTCCCGGCAGTTAGATGCGGGGTAGGTAAGGCGCCTTCCTCGATAGCCAATTGGCTATGTTCTTCTTCGTCGTCTTCCTCTTTCACATCCGCTTCCTCCACTTGCTCAGCGTCTTCTTCTTCCTCCTCGTCTCCTTTTTCCTCTTCTACCCCTTCCTCTTCTTCTTTCATCTGTTCACCAGTAGGTGTCATTACGTCTTCCACTTTATTTCTCGTTTGTGGATATTGCATCATTGTCTGATGCATCATCGGTTGTGTTGCCATTGTAGTAGCCTGCGCGGCCGTAATTGTAGCACCGTGGGGCAATATAAACATAGGTGTTGCTACATATTGGGGCACATACATGGGCACTGGCCGAAACCCAACATATTTAACTGTCACCTCGGATTTAGCCCTCTTGTTAAATTCCAGCGGCGGTGGTCGTTTCCTCTTTAATGAAACGTCCTCATCGGGCTCCTTCTTAACAGGTACCATTACTTAGTGTTTTTGTTAGTATATAAATAGTCTTAGAATTAATCTTTTTGTATTTAGTTGAATGACTTCAGTGTGGTTTCTTCTCTCAATATGAAACGAAGTGAGTCGAACTGAATCTTGACTTTATAAAGGAAATCTTTAATGGGAAAAATGAGATAAAGAAATGACTTGCTTGAGGGGGGTAGGAGCTTATCAAGTCGATTTTAAGATTTTAAATTGGATAATGAACCACAAATCATCTTTACGTGTCAGTCGACGAGATGTTTATTGGCTCGTGATTATCCAGAGGTACGATAAATTTTCTGAGAGTTAGGGCCCTTTACTCGGAACCCTGCAGCTGAAGAGCTCAGAGTCCACTCGGTTACCGTTACAACTAGAGCACCCAGGTTCGTTCAAAGGACTTCATTTTCCTTATTTTGTCTTCCTTTTTCTAAATATTCTGCTCCAATCCTTATATAAACCACCTGTCACTCTCTTATTTATCAATCGATACCGGTGTCATACAAAATAAGGATATAACAAATAAACCATGTCTCAAGGAACTTTGTATGCCAATTTTAGAATCAGGACAGCTGTTCCAAGATCTCTAGTGAGGTACTTGAAGCTTGATGTTCAGATTTTGGATCCTGTCAAAGAGGAGGCCCAGCTTGCCAAGGACTTCCCATGGAAGAAAGTTCCTGCTTTTAAGGGCAAGAACTTTAAGCTAACTGAGGCTATGGCTATTAACTACTACCTGGTTAATTTGTCTCAAAACGAGAAATTCAAGAAACAAATGCTAGGTGCAACAATTGAGGAACAGGCACAAGTTATTAGATGGGAATCCTTTGCTAACAGTGACTTTTTGGGTGAATTGGCTAAGGTTTTCCAATCGTTGCAAGGAACCATTCCATACAACAAAAAGAATGTCGACACGGCTTGGGCTAATGTGGAGACCATGACCGCCATCATTGAGGAAAGATTAACCCACCACACTTACCTGGCTACTGAACACTTATCTTTAGCTGATTTGATGACGTGTACTTGTTTCACCAGAGGCTTTAACTTCCTTTTTGGTAAGGAATGGAGAGCTCAACATCCAGCTATCGTCAGATGGTTCAATACTGTTAGATCTTCCGACATTTTGAAGGACGAGTACAAGGATTTCAAATTCATTGACAAGATGATCGAATTACCAAAGAAGGATAAAAAGGAACAGGCAAAGAAATCTGAGAAGAAATCTGAAAAGAAACCTGAGAAGCCTGCCGAAGAGGCAGCTCCACAGCAGGAGAAGAAACCAAAGCACCCACTTGAGGCTCTTGGTAGATCCAGTTTTGTTCTAGACGAATGGAAGAGAAAGTATTCCAACGAAGATACCAGACCAGTTGCTTTGCCATGGTTCTGGGAACATTATAACCCAGAGGAATACTCCTTATGGAAGGTCGAATACAAGTACAACGACGAATTGACCTTGACCTTCATGTCCAACAACTTGGTCGGTGGTTTCTTCAACAGATTGTCCGCTTCTACCAAGTACATGTTCGGTTGTCTAGTTGTCTACGGTGAAAACAACAACAACGGTATCGTCGGCGCTGTTATGGTCAGAGGTCAAGACCACGTCCCAGCATTTGACGTCGCCCCAGACTGGGAGTCCTACTCTTACACCAAGTTAGACCCAACCAAGGAGGCAGACAAGGAATTCGTTAACAATATGTGGGCCTGGGATAAACCAGTTGTTGTCAACGGCGAGTCCAAAGAAATTGCTGATGGTAAGGTTCTGAAATAAGATAATACTAGCTGTAGTAATGAAATACAGCAAAAAAATAAGAAAAAGAAACTGAAAAACGATAAATAATTATATAGACTGAACGAATATTACTAAAAAAAACTCTATTAGATAAACTCTAGTTCCTGAATACTGTGCCCAATATTCAGGAATTCGTTATTCAATAAAGTGTTTTTGATACTTATCAGCATTTACTGACTATATAGGCGGAGAAACCCCTGTAGAGACCAGAAGCATAACGAAATTGTGGAAAAAAATTAATTGTAGAAGAAACTTGCGATGAGCTTCTGGGCGTAATAAGGATTGCAAACCTTATGGATATATAACCAAGCTGTAAGTAAACATTTTAGGGATCTTTGATTTTTTTGCTGCACCTGGACCATGACTGAGTCTAGTGTGACCCTGGGGTCAATTTCCGAGGGTATCTATCACAATTTGGTTACTACGCTGATACATGATATCGTGAGCAAAGAGACGACCAGGGAGAGCTTACTCAGAAGCAGGTATCCTGAGTACAGGCCCTATTATTACGATCCAAAAGGCCAATTAGATATATACGGGCAGCCGAAACAACAGGACTCTTCGCAGTACTTTATGTGCGAGAATTGTGGCCGCGAAGTATCTGGGAACAGGTTTGCGGCGCACTTGCAGAGGTGTCTGAGCAGAGATGGGAGACGTTAATGTATTATTTTATTTTATTTTTTTTTCTATATACCTACAATAATATAAGTTTTGTCGAGTTGCATGCATTTAATGCGAATGATCATTTTACATTGCATCAACGGTCTTTTTGTATTTGTAGGGGAGAGGTTGGTGGGAATACACATTAATTTTGGGTTGTGATCCATTTCTTTGATATCCTAACTGCAACTAAAGAAAACTTTTTATCACACTAACAAAAACTTATTATATACCTAAATAATCGGCAGCTAAGAGTAATTCTAAAGACATATCTGTCGGAACATCGAACTCGGGTATATCTTCCTTGTTTGGATCGGCATCTTTGTACTTCAAATTGTACTCCAGGTAGTCTACTATCTTTTGAACTACTGCTGAGCTCATCTCTGGTAAATTAATGTGTCCATCTTTTTCTTTAAATGGGCCATCCAACATCGATTTCAGAGTAGATGACAGCACCGCTGCCTCTCTGGTTATTGGGTGTTCAACATTTTCCTTTGATATGAGTAATACAGTACCTTCAGACATTAGTTAGTTGTGTCTATTTATGCATTCTAAAGTTGCTTCATCTTCAAGCATTATCGAGTTACATTTGCTTTTATTTTAAGGGATCTTTTTGAATTTATCGTAAAAAGTAAAAGAAGTTAAAAAAACATGTAAAATGTCCACGATAAAGCAAGGAAGCATTCAAATATAAGATATATCAGTGAATAATAGACGCATTATAAAATTTCGTAATGTTGAAGAACCCAAGCTTTGATTGGGAAAAGCTAGATGACAGCTTTTGGAGGTCAAGAGAAATATGTCAATTGGAGTGGTTTACATTACAAAAAAACTCTAAAATCCTGCCTGATGAAAGTGACGGATCTGATACAGTAAGACATGCTGTATCACTGATGTGGTTGGCAATAGAACTTGATGGAGCAATTCAGGTGTATGACAGAAGAGGAAGGAAGATCACTAGTATAGCTCTGGATATTTCAAGAAATGGAGATTTAATCGATTTTATTTATGATAAGGAGGATAATTTAAGGATTATATATTCTCGAAGTGTTGTGATTGTACGTAATTGGAACTTAGATGAGTACCAAACGATACAATTACCTGATGAGATTGAAGATACCATATGGTCTTATAGAAATGAAGTGGTTATACTCAAAAATTCAAAGAGTATCTACCGAGTTTCAGAGCAGGGGTTTGAACCACTATATAAGAACATTGACAGCTACACTTTGCTGACAAAAAATAGCTGGGATTATAGGAATGGTGAATTGTTCATAGCTAGTGCGAAACATGTTTATTGTTTTTCCATGAGTGATATGAGGTTAAGGAAATTTCTTACCAACTCAAAATATCACCAAGTAATTTTATCAGGTGATAATTACGTCTGTCTCTATGATGCAAAAACAAATAAAGTAGATCTTTTTGCGAGTGATGGACAGTTGGTCTGTAGTCATAAGTTACAGAATATACCACAAGATATAAAATGGATTTCCCATAAATACCTAGCTGTTAGCTACGATGATGAGATTAATATACTGGGTTTGTGGAACTCATACATCACTTTCTGGTATCCATATGATATTGTCTCTGTAACGGAGTTTAATGACGGCATTCTTGTTATTACAAAAAAAAGCTTTAATTTTATAGCCCCTGTTAAAAATTGCACTGTTAATGTTTTTAGAATTGGCTCTGTGGCATCAGGTGCTCTGTTATTAGATGCGTATAATATACTAGAAAAAAGTCCTCCTAAAGCGATTGAAAGTTTGAAAAACATTGACCTATATCAAGCCACAGTAGACTGCATTGAGGCTTCTTTGGAGGAAACAAATCCTAAACTGCAGAAAATTCTACTGAACGCAGCTGCATTTGGTAAAGAGTCACTCTCTTATAAAAAATTTGATTCTAATATTTTTGTTAAAACATGCAAGAAAGCACGGCTATTGAATTTTCTTTATTCAATAGGTATCTACCTGACGAATAGTCAGTACGACAACGCAGGGATGCAGTTTATTGTTGAATGTTTGACAAAGTCAAGACAGTATTTTGAGGCAATCAAATTGCTTGATTTAGCGCATAGAAGCGATTATAAAGCAAGCGTTTTTATTTCTTGGGCTCTTGCCAAGATAAAAGTATCTAATGATGCTAGCGATAACGAATTGCTGAAAAACATTAGAGAAAGGCGTGCTGACATCAAGGATAAAATATATATATCCATGGCTTCGATTTCGGAATATGCGTACTCTGAAGGTCGTTTTAAACTGGCCAGAGAACTATGTCTACTGGAGGATTTCACTCCAAACAAGGTGGCAATGTTAATAAAATTAGAGGATTATAATTTGGCCCTTTCTGAATGTTTAAAGGAGAGATCAACCAGTTTGACAATTTCCTTATTATTAATTTTAAAAAGGAAGCTGAACGCAGCACAATTCTCACGGATTTTGACTCTAGAGATGAATGATTGTCAATTATTTGCTTTCTTCGCAAAAAACAACACAGAGTTCCTCTTTGATTATTATACGCAAACGGATAAATTTGAAGAGTTGGCCCAAGTAATTCGCTTGTCAAGGGGACCTAGAATTCCACTCAAGGCTGTTATTTCTCAGATTTTGGAGCTCTACAGTACCATACCACATAAGAATGACGTATTGAAGCAAGATATCTCGCTATTACAGAGACAGACAAGGTTAGAGGCATTTCAACAGAAAATTAGCGCAAAATTGGGAGTCGATTTTGAGAATGATAATACAGTTGATGAGACATTGATAAGATTAATTAAGTTGAAGCAGGATCGCTTATTAAAGGACCTACGCAAACAGTTTGACATCCCTGAGCGGAAATATCAGATTTTGGTGTTGAGGACCTATACGTCTGATAAATTATTTGACGATCTTTATGAATTTATGACTACTAGAAAGCCAATTATCGGGTATCGGTATATTTTCGATTATTTGAGGAAAAAAGGAAATAAATCGGAGGCAGCAAAGTACATTGTATTTCTACAGACTCCATATGCAGAAAAAATACAACTCTACTTAGAAGCAAGAGATTATAGAGGTGCTGTCGAGCTGGCTGGTAAGGAAAAAGATGTGCAAGGTTTGAAAAATATATATGCTCAAATTCCGCAGAATGAACCAGGTGTGAAAGCCTTAGCAAATCAAATCCTGGGTACATTCTAACGGATATGGATCCTGAATCTCACAGACAAATTAGTATCCCTTTCAAGCCAAAATGTATCTCTTTATTGAATGTTGAAAAAAAATGCGTACTACTATTATATTACAGTACTTGCGCTATTGTTAGTCGCTCACTTGATAAGCTATTATCTTGTGTATCACGTCTAATATTCGTTGATCTTGAGTTAATTGAAGTGCTTTTAGATATTTCTCTACGGGAGGTTCTGAGCTCCAGTGATTTGAAGTAGCATTTTTTTTTATAATTTTTTTTTCTTTTGCAAAAAAATTTTTAAAGCTCATCGCAAAAATTTAGGTGCTCATTGTACTATAATACTCAAAGCAGATATATCTGAACTATTCTTATAGTAGTCCAGGGTATTTATTAGATATATTTGTTGATTCTTCTGAAGAAAGTCGAATCGGATAGATAATAAAATGAAGGAGGAGCAGGTAGTTGCAAATGCGCAGCATCAACCAGATACTGGTTTGGATATGAAAACACTTTTTGTACGTTCTATCCCGGAAGATGTTAATGATGAACATCTGGCAGATTTCTTCTCTAACTTTGCTCCTATCAAGCATGCCGTTGTTGTTAAGGATGTCAATGGGAAATCAAGAGGTTTTGGTTTTGTTAGTTTTGCTGTTGAAGACGACACGAAGCAGGCATTATCACAGGCTAGAAAGACTAAACTCAATAATCATTTGTTAAGGGTTGATATCGCGAAAAGAAGAGACCGTAGTGGTAAGAATAAGATTTCCGGTTCTGAAGGAAACAGGGACACAGTACCAAAGGAGGAAGATGCTGGTGATAATGATAGAGAAAAGGATGAATCCGAATTACTAAGAGGTAAGCCCAAATTAATTATCAGAAATATGCCTTGGAGCTGTCGTGACCCAACTGTACTAAGAAAAATTTTTGCTAAATATGGTGTTGTAATGGATGCTACTATTCCAAGAAAAAGAGATGGTAAGTTATGTGGTTTTGCATTTGTCACAATGAAAAAGATTAGTAACTGTAAACTAGCGCTTGAGAATACCAAGGACCTAACCATTGATGGAAGAAAGGTCGCTGTAGATTTTGCAGTCCAGAAAAATAGATGGGAAGATTATAAGCAAAAAGAGGAGGCAGCCGAAAGTGATTTGGGGGAAAGTTCTGACGGGGAGGATAAGAAGGAATCTGAGGACGAAGGCTCTGAAGGCAGCGACTCTGAGGATGAGAAGGAGGAAGAAGAGGAAGTCGAAAACGTTGAAAAAGAGAATTATCGTGAGAAATCGAGACCACTGCAAAATAAAAGAGAACAATATTCCGTCTTTGTTAGAAATGTTCCTTATGATGCCACTGAAGATTCTTTGTTTGAACATTTCACTAAGTTTGGCCCTGTCAAGTATGCCTTGCCTGTTATTGATAGAAATACAGGACTTGCAAAAGGAACAGCGTTTGTTGCCTTTAAGGATGAAGAGACCTATAAGTACTGCATTGAAAACTCACCACAAACTGGTGCAACATCTTTATTGATTGGTGACGACGTCTTACCTGCATACGTTTATGAAGGTCGTGTTTTGGCAGTTTCGCCTACTTTAGAACGTGAGCATGCTGACAGAATAGCTGAAAAGAATGCTGAAAAGAGAAAGGAAGTACTTGGTAAAAGCGCTGGCGAAAGGGATAGAAGAAACCTGTATCTACTAAATGAAGGTAGGATTATGGAAGGTTCTAAGCTGGCATCTCTTCTTTCTACGAAGGACATGGAAATTAGAGAGAAGTCATATAATTTAAGGGTCGAACAAATTAAGAAAAACCCATCTCTGTTCTTGTCAATGACCAGGCTTGCCATAAGAAATTTACCAAGAGCAATGACAGATAAAACATTGAAGGCACTTGCAAGAAAGGCAGTTGTCGAATTTGCGAAAGAGGTGAAGGAAGGTGTCAGACATCCTCTAAGTAAAGAAGAGATTATCCGTTCAACTAAAGAAAAGTATAAATACTTGAACCCAGATGAGATTGAACAACAAAATAAAAGAGATAAGAAGCATGGTATCGTCAAACAAGCAAAAATTATTATGGAGGTTAAAGGCACGACCACGGGTAGAAGTAGGGGTTATGGTTTTGTAGAGTATAAAGATCATAAGCATGCATTGATGGGACTAAGATGGTTGAATGCTCATGCAGTAACAAGAGATGAAGTGATTGAAGGATTGACTGAGGACGAACAGAAAAATATTGATTACGATAAAGCAAAGGGTAGACATCTATGTGTTGAATTTGCTCTTGAAAACGCGAACGTCGTGAAAAGAAGAAGGAATAACGAAAGTTTAAGTAAGGAAAGCGGTTTGAAGAGAAGAAGAGATGAGGAAACATCCGCTAAGGACCAGAAACTTAAGAGGTCTTACTCTGGTGAACACAGAAATAAAAGACCTAAAACTGTTGAGAATAAATTTGATAAAGCTAAGAAAGGGAAAAAAGAGGAACATAAATCAAGGAGTGGTTTGAGTGATGCGGCAAAGAAAGCAATTGGTCTAAAGCGTAAGTTTAAAAAAAGAACAGGACGTTAATATTCACTAATGATAATATTTTTTAGTTGTATAATATAATAACCCAGATTTAACGAATGGTCATTAATACGTAGTTAAATATGAACGGTATGCTATATGCTCGGGAAACATTGATGCATTAGGAAATGGTTACAGAAATCGTTAACGTCATTAAATCGGTGCTATTTCCTCTTCTTTTTCATTTGATCTTGGTTTCTAGAAGAAATTTGGCCATTGTTATTTCCTGAAACTGCTGCAGCTGCGGCCGCAGCTGCAGCCAATATCCTTTTATTAACGCCCAATCCACCGAGCGTCGCAGTTGAATTGTTAATAACAGGTTGTACTGGCTTCGGAATTACTTTAGTCTTATGAATGCCGATGTTCAAGATGTCGTTATCATTAGTATGAATTCTTCTCGCAGGATATTTGTAGTTCAGACCCTCGAAGACGTTTTCGCAAACAGGAACATCACTATTCGTAAAGTATTCATGGTCCAATGCATTGATGGCATCAATTCTATCTATTGGATTGTAATTCAAAAGTTGGTACAAGAGGTTTAATGCATGTTTATCCCTACCACCTGCGGAATGAAACCAGCCAGGTAAGTTATCCCTATATTTTGGAAATTTCGCCAGTTGTTCGTACTCTGGATATTTTTGGAGATGAGGCCAGGATTTTGGAGTTGGAGTTCCTAATATTTTAAGTATACGCTGTAATTGATTGGCTTGAAATGGTACAGTTTTTTTGGAATCCATTTTTGCCTCTTCACCTTTAAATATTGGTTGTAGCCCGATTAATTCGGCAAAGATACAACCTATAGCCCATAAATCAATTGCAGGTGTGTAGTGCCTTGCTCCAAGCAATAATTCAGGTGCTCTGTACCAAATGGTAACGACAACTTTATCACCTGTATAGAGCGTTTGCAGCATGTTAGAAAATTTTCTAGCTAAACCTAAATCACCAATTTTTACACAGCCTTCCATAGTTACCATAATGTTAGCCGGCTTCAAATCTCTGTGCAGGACCCAGTTTTGATGAAGATAGGAAACACCATCTAAAATCTGCCACATTATCGACCTAATCATCCGTGGTGGTATTGATCTTTTCTCTGGATGTGAGTGGAAATGGATAATCTGAAGAAGATCATGTTCTGCAAATTCATATACCATATAGATGCTTTTCTTTTGTAAAAAAATTTCTACGAGTTTTGTTAAATGGTTATTATCGAGTTCTCTACACAAGGCCATTTCTCTGCAAGCACTTTGAGATATGCCAGTATAATGTAATTGTTCTATACCATCTTTCTCTGTTTTAAACTTCTTGATTGCATAATACATTGTGATTTCATTTTTTCTACGTGGGGTCATTGAATCATTTTGCCTACCTTCGAAATCACTTGGATCTGGATTACCGGATCCATTACTTCCTGACCTTAAATTATTGATTTGTGAACCATTTATATTGATTGGTAAATTATTTCCATTCATTTGGCCCGTTATATTGCCACTCTCTGATACATTGATTGGTTCCTGTATATTCGTAATTCCTACATTTCCAATGTCAGGATTGGATACACTCTTGTCATTGTCAAGTAAATCATCTGGAGGTTGTCGCCTCTTAGCTTTGTACACTTTACCATATGTACCAGCTGCAATGTACCCGATAATTTCATATTTATCTAAAACAGATATACGGGCATTATCTTTTCTTGTGCGATAGGGAGAAATCGTAAATACATCATTATTTGCCATTAACATCGGTGTCTTACCATGACCAGTTGCTCCAGCTGCAACAATATGAGATTTATTCATTGATCCAGGTTGTATAGACATGTGTGATTGATTTGGCCAAAATTCTTTACCTGAATTTTGCATACGTATGTTAGCTATTTGTAATGAAAGAGAAACGAGATAATAGTACCTTAGTGTTTCCTTTTTCTGAAATTGGACTTGTAACTGTATGAATATGGCTATCCGTTTATACTTAATTTTGACCTGGAAGATTTTTTTGAGAAAACTATCCTTTTTTACTTTTGCTTTAAATTTCTGACTCTTTTTAGGTCGTATTCCAAATATTCAATTATCGTATCTCTTAGTTTAAAATTTGCTCAAGGTATGAAAGTCATTCGACAAAAAGCAGTACCTTTTGTGAATTTATAATTTTCTTAAAGTAGCACTTTGTATATGAAAGCTCCAATTATAGTTCTTTCTTCTATAGGGTTAATCTTTATAGATTAACTATATCAAATCAGGATTAAATACCTTTTAAGAGTAGAGCTCTGTTGTGGGGTTTGTAGATTTACGATTAATTTTACTACATTTAATGATTCAAATTATTCAATTAAGCGATCTCTCTCTTCAAAGTCATTTTGATATCAGGAATGACTGACTTTCTTATATCACGTGATGCAGAAATAATTAGGTTGATATATGCTTATGAGAGGAAACATCTGTAGATACTGTAATAAACATCGTTTATGTTGTTTGTTAGTAGTCATACACCTCTTATATATCTATTAGTTAAATACATTCTCAGAGTTATAGCGTCGCCAAATAACTGCATATACACACAACATTTCTATAAAATGTCCGCAAATCAAACACATGTTAACCGTTAAAATTCAATTACTTGCGAAATAGGTATCTTTTTAACTTCAATAGCGGTGCCACCACAAGACGTCCGCAATATGGAGCCCACCAAAGACTTAAGACGATTCTTAATGGATAAAAGAGCTTGACGATGGCGTAGGAGATCGCACCAGAAAGGATTAGTCTTTGCCTGTCGAGATTTTGTCCGTACTTGTCTCCAACAAGTTTGTCAATAGCTTTGGTACATTTATCCAATGATTCAGCAATATAGCTTGGAAGTTCGAGGTTATCGTGGATATTTAGGTTGTAAGTGACCCACCATAATCCGAATAAGGGCAGAATAGCCGTCAATTCATGAAGGAATATGAATGATGTTAATGTCGTTATCGTTCCAGCCTCTGAAATACTATCAAAATATTTCTGGAACCGTGGATGCTTGTTCAATTTACTTAGAATTCTTGAATTGCTTATTATTTTATGAAGTTTATCTTTGTATTTGTCTTCTTTCGAATTTAGTAAAATTGTACTAGTACTAAACCCCTTTTTGTGCTCCATATTATGGTACAATGACTGGGCATTGATTCCTTGTATAGCGACTCTCATTACGGATCGAGTGGTCATGGACCTACTAATTCCCAGTACGTGAAGCATTTTATCAGATGGTGTCAATTATTTTAAAAACCAGGCAACGCTGATAGATTATTATCGAGCATGGTTGATCTTTAGAATGAGCCATGTTTCTTATTACTTACTTTTTTTCTTATTTTTTTATTTTTTGGTACAGTTTTTATATTTTGTTACTATATCAATTTTAATGGGATATTCAATGGGTCCGTCAAATTAGAAAATCAAAGCTTCTTTATGTAGTTCAAAAGGCAGCAATATTAATTGATTTCCTCTTCATAAAAGATAAAAATATTATAGACATCAAGTATTTACAAGGATCTATTGTTTTTAATTACATTTTCACACCTCGAACATAAACTGTCTTCTTCTTCCGCGTTGTGTTTCCAACACCTTGGACATTTGTGCAGATTGCTAGATTCAAGTGCAATAGAAATAATGTTACCATCCTCTAGGGTTACGGTATTGGTTTCATCAACTTTATCAACTTTATTACAATTTACATTAGCAACCTGTAGGATATCACATAATTCCTCGTTACTATACTCCATATGTTTTGTGTAAAGGATGTTAACTGCAACCTGAGAAGGCTTTGTTATGGTCTCGCTAGAGAAGTCTTTGAATAACTCTCTGAATTTTTTCCGTATCGGAATGATATTATTTTCAAAGTCGGTAATTTCGGAGTGATCAATCAAGAACTCTGGCCATGGTCTCAAGGATGGATGTTGATCTTTGTTGCTCTCAAGCCAGTTTTTTGGTAGATAATTCCAAGACTCCTGGACAAGACCTGGCAGTATAGGAGCCAAAATTGCTCTATAAGAATCATAAATATGGAACAGCGTAGTTTGAATTTGCCTTCTCTTTAAAGCATCCACACTATCCGAATACAAGGAATCCTTTGAAATATCAAAGTAGAAGGATGATAGTTCATTATTCATGTGAAACTGTAGAGAGACCAACGCCTTAGAAAAATTATGTTCTTTGAAAAATGTAAGAATTTCCTTCATAACTTGATCTAATTTGAAGAGCATATATTTATCAACGTCTCTCAGTTCACTTATAGGTAATAAACTGAAATGATTCGAAATTTCCAAGTTACTAATAAGGAATCTTAACGTTAACCTACACTTCTTTAATGCCTCTGCAACATGTTTTAAAACAGTAGGTCCTACCGAGATATCGGTAGTATAATCTGCTTGAGCTACAAAATAACGTAAACCGTCAATACCAAGCCCTGGTATTTTCTTAGATTTATCACCTTTAATGATAGTCTCTGGCGAAATTGTGTTACCGATAGATTTAGACATTTTTATTCCCTTTTCATCTAATGTGAATCCGTGAGTGATTACTTCTCCATATGGTGCCACAGGTCTTAAGGAACTAGCCACCTTTGTTAATAACGAACTTTGAAACCAACCGCGATGCTGATCGGAGCCCTCGAGGTAGACGGATGATAGAGGTTCTGGTAATGTTTTAAGTTTCAACTCCTTCTCATAAAAATCCTTTACACACGACCATGTTGAACCGCTATCGAACCATACATCCATGGTATCTGTGCCCTTCATAAAAGAAGTTGAGAGTTCTTTGTAATGAGCAGGTAACCATTCAGCTACGTCAGAATCCTGATCAAACCATGCTTCAATACCATCTTGTTCTATTTTTTCAATTATGTGCTGTAAGATTTCATCATTAATAAGAATTTTATCTGGATCCTCTTTACTGTGAAATACTGGGATTGGTACACCCCATGATCTTTGTCTTGAAATACACCATTCATTTCTGCTTTTAATAAAGCTTGATAATCTATTAACACCCCTCTCTGGATAAAACTTAACGTTTTCTAAACTCTCCAAAGCTAGCCCCTTAACATCATGAAGATCTGCGAACCATTGGGGCGTTGCTCTAATTATAACTGGTCTTTTAGATCTCCAGTCATATGGATAAGAATGTGTATACTTATGGGACTGATACAGAATTTGTTTTTCAGTCAACAACTTCAAAATAGTTTCTGTGGTATCTGGATCGAGGACCTTCTTTCCCAGTCCGGTTTTTGGATCAGATAAAATAGATTTACAGGAGTCTGGAAGGTCATCGATATTGTACCTTCCTTCGTGATCCACGGGTGAATAAATTTCGAGTTCATTTTGGATACCCAAGAAATAGTCATCGTGACCATGCCCAGGTGCAGTGTGAACAAGACCTGTACCAGCATTATCTGTTACATGATCACCATGTAGCAACGGACCAATATTTGATGTCAATGGGTTTTCATATTTAAGATTGTTCAATACATCACCACGGAACTGAGCTAGAATTTTAACGGAGATATTTTGATCGCTTTTAGGTAATTTTGCCAGTAAGTTGTTCTCCACAATGAGTAAGTAATCCCCAATTGACGCCAGAACATAGTTGAAATGCTCATTGTAACAGATTGCCCTGTTTGAGAATAAGGTCCAAGGTGTACTAGTCCATATCAAACAAGATATGTTTTTATCTGTTTCGGAGATATTCAGTTCGGAGAGCAGTTTCTTTTGAGATTCCTTTAATAGTGGAAAGCTGACATACGCTGCGGTGGAAACGTGCTTTTCGTTATACTCCAGTTCACTTTCTGCTAGCGCAGTCCTCGTTTCTGTCCCCCAGTACACAGGTTTATTCTGCCGCCTAATAAGGCCATCACGGAACATCTTTCTGAAAATCTGCAATTGATGTATCTCGAACGACTTGTCCATTGTAGTGTAAGGGTTGTCCCAATCGGTCATAATCCCGTACTGACGAAACTGTGATCTTTGCTTCTCCAGGGACTTCAATGCGTGGCCCCGCGCCAGCTCCCTAACCTGCAACGCATCTAACTTCTTGTCGGTGTCATTCTTAAGGTCCTTAAGGGCCTTCATTTCGATGGGCAGCCCATGACAATCCCACCCAGGCTGGTAAAATACAGCTTTGCCCTGGATCAACTGCAGCCTGTTCAGAAAATCTTTCAGGATCTTGTTCAGCGCGTGACCCATATGTAACTCGCCATTAGCATAGGGCGGGCCATCATGCAGCACAAACAGGTTTTCCTTAACGAACCGAAGCCGGGCTGGATCACCGTCCAAATTTCGATACCTAGCGATGAATTCATCCAGCTGCTGCTTATAAACCTTCTCCGAATACTCAGGTACCAGGGCCAAACTCTTCTGCAATTCGGACCTATTAGGAAACGCGGTCTTTACAAGATTCAAAGTTCCTTGGTACTTGTGCCGCACATCACTTGCATACCTCCTACTTGAAAACAGAAACCGGGTCCGGAACATCGACTAGCAGCCTCTAATTATTCACTTGCCTCCTTGCCAAGAAAACAAAAAGGTCAAACAACAAATGAAAGACCGGATCACAATGTCTTTAACTAAATAATACTAGTCATTTGGGGGTGAGTATATGTGACCAACAGTTCAGGTGATGGTGACACACACTTGAATTGTGGGAAAGTTTCTTTTGAAATATCATAGAATACGATTAAAGTCATGATCAAATAACGTGAACAATTATATTTCACACTGTCACGTGATCAGAATAATAAAAAATGATATTTCAATTTTGAAAAAAATTTTTATTTTTTTTTTATGACACATTTAATATTAATAGATGTATATAGTATATATTATATAATATAAATATATGTATAAATAAAACACGTATAGATAATAGATATATAGCACAAGAGGTTAAGACAGTGAAAGGAAGGTGGATAATAAAATAGAAAAACAAATGTGGTAAAGAAGGTTTTTTTTTTATTGAGAAAAATAACTTTTCAACTTTCTAGTTAGGGGAGAAAGAGAAGGTAAGGACCTGAAGTTTTTTTTTTTGACGATGTCTGTTATTAAAGGGAAGACAAGGGAACTTCATAATGTTATGGTTGAACAGTTTATTCGGTGTTTGTATTCGAAGTACAGCGGAGTTATTGGGGACAATGATGTCAGTGGTATGCTGCAGTTCTTCAAGATCATGTGCGTGCGAGTCAAAGTGAACAGACTGCAGTTTCAGCGGGTGTGTTGTATCATTATCAAGTTCATGGAGTGTTGCAAGCACGAGATGAATTATATGGAGTTTTTGAAGTATAGCGCGAAGAGGCTCGTGGTTACTGCGTTTGTGCTGAGCGTGCCGAACTCGGGCACCGACGAGGCCCAGAGGTCAACGATAAGAGACGACCTGTACGCCCTGTATTCCAGAGTCACTGGGTTGAAAGTGGCAGAGATCGTGCACTGCTGTTCGATTATCAGACCGATCCTAATACGGCGCACCAGAGAACAGTACAAGGCCAGCCGACACCATAACACAACAGCTCAGGATTTCAGTGGTTACAGCAGCGACACCAGCACAGACCCGATCCCACGCATGAACTTCCAACAACAATTTGACATAACATCTACGTTCAACTTCACAAGAAGGGACCACATCGGTACTTTTGCACCGCCCTCGCTAAGCGACAGCATGATGATGGATCTTTCGGGGTACGGTGAAACAACTAATTATAACGCATGGAGGAGTGGTGCCGGAACCACACAGCTCTCCAATATAGATGGATGCGTTTCTAATGACTATATTCTCGGATCGGAACTACAAAGATTTAACGAGATCAGCTATAAGATGATCCAGTCCAACTACAAACTTACATAAATATGTATTTCTACTACTAATATTATTATTACTATTATTATTAATGAAATCCAGGTCATAATTAACGATTTCCACACGTGCCATCGATGAACAAAAAAAAATAAAAAAAATTTTTTTGAGTGAAAGTTTATTGAAAACTGTGAATGACTGTTGTCACGTTTACAAGCTCATCGCAAAAAGAGTCAATATTAAAGGTAAAGCTAAACACACGATCTCTTTCTTTTTTTCTTTTAGTTGGCATATATCTATATCTGTAACTGACAGGACAGGATATGTCTTCGATGGATGATTTGTTGTTTTATAAGCGTGCGACAGATGCTATCGTTTCTACGACTCTGGGTATAACTAGGGTGGAGCCGACAATAAGGGAGCTCTTACGCAGAATAAAAGAGCAACCTATACACAGCAATAGGCCAGTGGATAATGTGAATGCTGTAATGGCGCCAGGTACTGTAAATGCAGCAGAGCTACATGGTCAGCCGGTTAATATTCCTAGATCAAATATAATACAGACCAAAAATATACATAAACAGCCGCCTGTCAATAGTATGATAGTAGCAGCAACACAAGGTACGCAGGTTAACGTCGGCGTTGTCGCTAAGGATAATGATAAGGATAAGAAGAAATCTGTGATGAAGAAGAGGACTAAATTTAAAGTGAAGGAGGAAAATGAGGGCAGTGCCTATTATTGTGGGCAGTGTTCTCTAAAGTTTGCGAGATCGTCTGACCTTAGAAGACATGAAAGGGCGCACCTTTTGGTCTTGCCATATATTTGTACACAATGCGGTAAAGGATTCGCCAGAAAAGATGCTTTAAAGAGACATTCTAACACAATGACCTGTGAAAGAAATAGAAGAAAACTGATGGAAGCTGCGGGCAGAGAAGTTAGTGAATTAATAAAAGAAGCTGTTGCCAACGGTAGAAGCCTGTGACATCAAATGAGTACTATGCCAGTAACGATATATAGAACTCTTAATGACACGAGAATCATTCATGTTTTTATTATTCTTTAGTCCCTTATTTGTGTATCATTAAAAAAAAAATATCAATAAATTGTAAATGAGCTAAGATATACAAGGAAACTTCAAATTTGAACAACAAATTAAGTATTTTTCTATTAACAAAAAAAATAAAATATTAATAATATATATATTTTATGTTTGAAACGTCATATTTTTTTTATCATGTTATCTACTCAACTTCAGTGTCGAATTTCTGGCCCTCAACCAATTCTGGAATGGCCTCGTCCTTTGCACCGCCCTTTTCTTGACCCTGTGCCTGTTCCATCTGTTGGGCCAGTTGGGATAGAGCTTGGATAGCTTCGCCACCCAACTGGGAGATGATACCTGGGAATAAGTCTTGTAAGTTCTTCTCTTGGCCCATACCGTAAAAGACAGAGGTGTTGTGTTGTGGCGCAACCTGGACACCAACCTTGTTGAAGTGCAAGACCTTACCGTCATCCTTGAAGAAGTTAGCTTCAGCGACGTTGTCAATAGTAACAGCGTGCATCTTAGCCAATTGGTTGTGCAACTTAGTGTCATCCTTGTTGGAACCAGCAGAACCGGTCTTCTTTGGAGCCTTTCTTCTGGTACCACCGACCTTGTTGCCGGCAGACATCTTCTGCAACTTCGCTAGCTTCTCTTGATCAATTGGCATCGTTACTTTTTTTTCTTTAGTCGGTTTATATCCACTATTATATCTTCTTGTTTTTCGATTAATAATAAAAACGAAATAACCGCTACTATTAAAAACCTTTCTCCTAAACAAATTGCGTCTTCAGGCCCCACTACATCCACTCCTAACTGCTATTCTATCATTCTATCATTCTATCTTTCAATCCAAGGACCATTGACGTCCAACACACAAGAGAGAAGAACAAAAAAATTTTTTTTCACTTTTTCGTCTGACGATATGAAAATAATATTTCTATCGTGAAAATCTGATAGTCATGAAATGTTCAGAAATCACAGTTCAATTTTAGGTCTCTTGGCCCAGTTGGTTAAGGCACCGTGCTAATAACGCGGGGATCAGCGGTTCGATCCCGCTAGAGACCACTTTTTTTTAAAAATATTTTTCTATATATATAGGTATCTTTTCTTTTATCAAATGAAGGACATAAACAATTTATAAAACTCTATTTCTTGTCATCTCATTCTTTTTATGATAATATCTATATATTTATGATAATATCAATATATACATATATACAACACAATGCCTGTAGTGCGTGCTTTAGAATACAATAATTGGTCTTAATTTCTTATATTTTTTAATTTTTAATTTTTTTTATTTTTGTTATTTCGTTGACCTAGGATAATTTCAAAAAAATTAATACCTATTTTTTCTTGTTCTTTTTGAAAAATCCAAACTTCTTCTTCTTCCCTTCCTTCCCTTCTTCGTCTGTTGATGCATTATTGATCCCCGACTCCTGAGAAGATGAAAACTGTGCAGTAGGTGGCGCTACTGGAGAGCTGTTATTCGATGACCCGAACTGATGGATAGGTGGAGGACTTTGTGTAAACTCCTTGGCAGCGTTACCGTTCGGCTGATTTAAATGTGGCTGCGACGCACTGTTCTCTATTCCGTTTTGATAAGACATGGTATTATGAACGACAGAATTTGTTGAAATGTCACCAACGTTGTCCATCTGTGTACTTGAACTAAATTGTCTTTGTTGGCCTGCAAACCCACCACCATTCATCGGTAGCTCTTTTTGTTTCACAGGTTGTGGCATGTTTAACCTGGATGATGACTTGTTAGTGATATTATTTAACGCCAGGCTACTGTTAGTTTGTCTCAACCTGTTTTGCATGGCAGGTAGGTTCGAAGCACTCAAGGAATTCAAACGACTTTGACTACCATTAGAAACAGGACCTGCAGTACCAAAATTGTTCAAACCAATACTGGATGCATTCCCAATGTTAGGCATGTTACTATTTCTATTCTTCCTACTCGTTCTCTTAACATTTTGTGGCATATGGTTTGGTTGTTGATGTTGCAGTTGATGTTGCGGTTGCTGCTGCGACATGAATTGACCCTGCTGATTTTGTTCGAAAGAGTTGCTTACAACCAAACCAGAAGAGATAGGGTCAACAAAGTTAGATGTTGACGAAGGTTGTTGCTGAGACGCAATTGCCCCATGCACGTTTCTGTTGTTTCGTCCATTTGCTGATTGTTGCAATTGCGGGTAAGATGGTTTCCTGCTGTTCCCATTTAACATTTGTGGGAGATTTCCACCACTGTTGCTCATAGCCATTTGTTGTGGGGGTATTTGAACTGGTTGGCCCCCTTTACCGTTCCATTGTTGAGGAGGTATTTGCTGCTGCTGGGGATCTATCTGGTATTGTTGATAAGGAATATGTTGTTGTTGCTGTTGCTGCATGGATTGCATTGCCTTTTTCTGGAATTCCAGCTCGCGTTCTTGTAATTCTAATTCTTTCTTACGTAGTTCCAGCTCGCGTTTCTTCAATTCATCAACAGGTTCGGAATTACCATTTTCTATAACCTTCTCCTTTGGAATGTGATTCCCATTTTCCATATGTTGTTCTTTCTTAGGCGAAGTATGGACTTGTTGACCCAATGGGGAATTGTAATTGACACCAAATACAGCGATGTCTTCTATATCCTTCAGATTCGGAGTACCTGTAGGTTTGTGGTCATCTTGTATGATTTGGGCTGCAGGAGTTCTCTTGTTCTGAGCTCTTTCCATCTCAAGAGATTGCTGAGCATCTTTTAACTTCGTTTCATAATCCTGTACGGTTGCCTGAGTTCTTTGTTTCTCATTGTCCAGTTCATTTTTAAGAATATCAATCTGGTTTCTATCGTGTTCAAGTGTCTCGATATAACTCTCCTTCTGGGCGAGTTTACTAGATAACGTAGCAACTTTGCTACTTAATTGTTCTTTATCTTCTAGTAAAGCTGCCATCTCCATGTTGACTGTGTTGCTACTGTCGTTATCCACTCTTTTAAACCACTTTGACTTCCCTTCATTTAGTTTCTGGTACTGAGACATAACGGAATACAAGAACTCCAAATAAGGCGTTTTGATCCCGAAATCATCGGCGAGCAGGATAATCTGCAATAGTGACATGTCTATGTTCAATGGTGCTGTCCTGTGAATGAAGTGGTACACTAAGGCTGGCGTCTCTATTCCGTGGCTGGATAGGCAGTACTGGTCCTTCCAGTATTGCAACATGTGGTTCTCGTTATCCATGTTAGAGCCCAGTTTGGCTCCCATGCTCCTTGCCACTGTAATAACCTCTGTAACTAAACCGGATATCAACGGCTTAGCAATGATCTGGTTATTAAGTTCGGCGGGGTTCGTCTCCTCCAACATTATCAACAGCGGATCGAAGCACACACGCGGCATCGCGATAGCCCATTGCTTCGACAGGAAGTCCTCAGGTGCGGAGTTACACAGGTCCACTGTGTCCTTTGGGAACAGCTTCTGGAACAGCCTTTCAAAGGTCTCCAGCAGTGTCATGACGTTCTTGGTGTACTGCTGTGCGCCGCTTACGTTCGACTTGGCAGGTTTGCACTCACCGAGCCAGATGGTGTTTTTGGAGACATTGTTCAACGCGAACTGCTTGTACTTGTTCGGGGACACTTCACGTATATCGAAATCCGAGACTATACTGAACACGTTCGAGTGGGCCGAGTCCATCGACATCTTCACGAACGGCTCCAGCTGCACGAACCCGCTGCTCTCAAGAAATATCTTTGTGTTGGAATTGACCACGGGCTTCAGCTGCGCCGCGACTGAACTTAGCTCCTGCAGAGACGACGCACTGAGAATAACCAGATCAAACACATTCGACGTGGCTTCCAGCATCTGAGCTACCTTGCCGTAATGGTTCGCCAACTTGAACCTGTCGTAGCCGTACGCCACCGTCTCCACTTCAAAAACATCACTAGCCGTGTCACTGACATGATAAAGATCAACACTCCTCGCTAACTGAAACCGAGACGCATACAACAACGTATTCGGATTATTCCCCACTACCAATACTCGCAAAGACGACATTTGGGGAAGGCGATATGCAATATTTTTTCTTCTTTTTTTTTATTTTTTCAGATGATATATTTTTTTAATGAGGGTTGGGCTATAACTATAACATAAAAGAGCTTATTAAAAGAAATAATAATAACAAAAACCTTACAATTCTACTTCTATTTATTTTAGTTTTATTTGTTTGTTTTGTTATTCTTCTCGTTAAGAAGAAAGAAAAAAAAAAAAAATTCAAACAGAGAGAAAAAAAGTCAAAATATCGATTTGTTTCCTGGTTTCTACGGGCCTGTCTGTGAAAAATTGAAAAAAAAATCCCAGAAAAATTTCAAAAAAATTTTTTTTTTTTTTCAAAACGAAAAGAAAATTAGCAGCATTTTTTACCCGGAAATTCACGCGTTTTTTATTTTCGCGATTGTCCAATTCGTCCCTGGTGATTATTTGCAGGTGCATATTACGTACCCAGTGATCTATATCTATATTCTTATGTATATGTATATGTATATTTATATTTATAATTGTGGTCAGTGATATCCGTGTGTATATTGTAGTTATGTAGTTACGTATTTATTCAAATTATTGCTGGTAGTACTCTGCGAATAGTGGGTGTGATAGTGCTTGCTTGGCGCTGAGCCTCATATCTGGATTCAGCTGTAGCAGGCCGTGGAGCAGGTCGATGACGTTGTCGTCGAGGGGTTCCTTGACGTACGGCTGCAGCTCTGCTTTGAGGTCCTTGGGCAACCGCTGCTGGAAGTTCGGGTTGTACTTGGGCAAGGACGTGACACCCGGCCATGTGGTCTCGTTTGGCGTGCCCATCTTGTCGAATATCAGCTTCAGCTGCTCCTCGTCGTTGGTCCCCGGGAACAGTGGCTTCCCCGTGATCATCTCCGCAAGGATGCACCCGCAGGACCATATGTCGATGGACGTGGAGTACGTGCGCGAACCCATCAGCACGTCAGGGGCTCTGTACCACAACGTGACAACCTCGCTCGAGAAGGTGTTCACGGGGATACCGAAGGCACGAGCAAGACCGAAGTCGCCCAGCTTCAGCTGGCCGCGCTTGGTGATCAGCAGGTTCTGAGGTTTCAGGTCACGGTGCAGGATCTTGTTCTCGTGGCAGAACGCCAGCCCCTCCAACAGCTGCCACTGGAAGTACTTGACCAGGTTCATCTCCAGGCCGCGAGGCGTGTTGCCAACAGACCGCGAATCCATGTACTTCTTCAAGTCATTGTCCATGTACTCAAACACCAACGTCAGCTTATTTTCCGTGTGTATCACATCATATAGCCGAACAATGTTGTCGTGCTTTAACTCCTTCATCAAAGAAATCTCCCTGATCGCTGTAGAAGGAGTACCCTCCTCAGAGTCCAACTTCACCTCCTTCAAGGCAACATACGCACCAGTACTCTTATTTAAACCTTTGTAGACGGTAGCATAAGTACCGTTACCTAACTTCTCCAATTGTTTGAACTGAGAAGATGACATCGTTAAATTTTTATCTTCAGCCCCAACAAACTTACTTTTACGTTCCTATTGTGATACAGTTCTTTTTCAATCGCTGTATAGTCCTTTTCAATCGCTGTATAATCCCTTTTCAACTCCTTTTTATTCACAATCTTTTACAATCTTTGCGTTCTTACTTTTACTTTTTTGACGGAGGTAGGGGATATTCTTGGAACAAAGGCCAAATAAGATAATTAATAATTCTAAATATTCAACAACGCAAACTATATTAACATGCGACCAACTGTACAACAACTGTTTTTAATTCTGTGAATACACATATAATGGTTTCCAGTCCAGTTTCTTTCCCTTTTCTGCTGGTAATGGAATTGCCAGCTTAGTATAACATGATGAACGATGTGATTTCTGAAAAAAAAAAAAATAAAATATTGCAACATTGAAAAATTTTGGTTTGATTAGTCGTCAAGTCATCGCTGATCAGTGATACCGTAATTGTATTTGAAGCAATTCGATTCTTGATATTTGTTTCTGTGATCTGTGACCTTCAATCAATCGGAATCCAGAGATAGAGAGAAAGAGAAATAATAAATATGACCTCCGATTTCATTTTTATGAAAGATGAGCCCCGCAGCATATTGGGTGGTGACTGGGTTCCCATGTACAGGACGAGTAATCCGGTGGAGTTCTCCAAAGATGAGTTCGAAGCTGCTATGATCAATGTTATCAGGGAGCCCAATATCAACTCTACGGCGATTCTCAGAGCGGATATCTTGAGTGAGAAGAAGTTTGATTTGCGAGACACCACGACCCCGGTAGAAGTGAAACCAGCAGTCGTTGATAAGATGGTCTATGACGGCGAAACGAAGTTAATAAATATTGAGGATGTTGAGAGTAGGAGAGAGGAGATTGATAACAAGGAACTGGAATTGGTTATTGTGAACGAATTTGTGAGAAGAATGATACCGAGAAACCCTTATAAAGATGCGCTGATAAATCAAACCTGCCTGGTCTACAATTCCACGAAAGAAAAGTACAAGAACACCTCGCTAGTGCTCTATATACCGCATTTTGAAAATGAGGAAGACTGTCCATTTTACATCCCCCATGTAAAAGAAGTTGCAATTCTGTTACACGAGGGTACCATGTCAGTACATTACATCCCATACGAGGGTAGAAGAGATGAACTGAGACAAGATAATGAAAGAGTCGTTAGGACGGCATTCAGATTACTTCAAACTGCTCATAAGCATTCAAAAGGCGTCCTTCAAGGATACGAGAAAAGAGTTAATCATGACCAAGTCGTTGACAGAGTGTTGTTCCAGGATACTTATATCCAACTGAAAAAGAAGTACTCCAAATTCTTGGTGGATAATTGGGCGGAATCAACGGACCCTAAAAAACATGTTTTTGAAGAATTGGCGATTGCTGCATTTCTATTAGAACTTTGGAATAAGAAGTTCGGGCCAGGTTTTAGAAATACCATGCAATTTAGGGACTTCGGATGTGGGAACGGTGTTTTGACATATATTTTGATCTCCGAAGGCGTCTCAGGTATTGGCGTAGACGCACGTAAAAGAAAGTCGTGGGACATTTACCCACCGACAGTGCAAAAGTGCCTGAAAGAACAAATCATCATTCCTTCAGTTCTATTACGTCCCACTCCGGAGGTGAGGAGTTATATGCCTACCCTAGAGGACAATGGGTCCATGTTCCCAATGAGAGTTGAGCACGGCTTAATCGCTCCCGCGACAATAGTTTACGCCAGTGCTGACTTAATTAAGTCTCCAAATGTTAATATTTGTGAATACCCAAAAGATACCTTTATCATTGGTAACCACTCTGATGAACTAACTTGTTGGATTCCGTTATTAGGTTACCCATTCATGATTATCCCATGTTGTTCACATAACTTATCTGGAAAGAGAGTCAGATTCCATACAAAGAAGACTGCAGAAAAGAACGTTTCGATCGATGAAGAGGACAGAACAACTGATGAAGGATCAGCAGATGAAAGCGAAAACAAAAACCCTGATGAAAAGAAAGAAAACACTATAACACACAACAAGATTAAACCTATGAAGATTAATTCAAATAACGTCAATAACAGCAATAGCACATATGCCGCACTTGTCAACCACGTTGAAGAGATTGCAAAAAAAGTCGGATGGGATGTAGAAAAAGAGATGCTAAGAATTCCAAGCACAAGGAATGCAGCTATAATCGGTACAATTAATCCTAATTTGGGCCATTTTCCAACACCAGCTGTTTACCAAACAATCGAAAGCGAGGGTGGTGCATTAAACTGGGTTCAAAACACCCTGAAATTAACAAAACAGTCGCCAAGAAATCATTAATAGTAAGGAGAGATATTCTTCGATGCTTTTCCCTCTTTACCATAATTAGTCATTAAGAAAACTATTGATAATCCAATGAGAAAGCTAGTAATATATGATTACGTAATAAACTCATTGATAAAAATGCATTATATATATATATATATTATTTTAGATAGATAAATCATTATTTTTAATAAACTCTATGATTTCTGTTCAATATTCTCGAAAGTCTTATGCCTTATTCCATAGAAAAAAAAGAAAAATTGCTAAAATTTCAAAGAAAAAGAGATCATTGCAATGAATTTGAAATAATGATAGATATTTTTGAACATAATTACACATTCATTCCAATCCAAAAACTTTACGTTCTCTATTAATCCTTCTTTCAAGAATATATTGGCTTAAAGGCAACTACTTCGTCAGTCCCATATAGAAATATAAATGCTTCGATATAACCGTCCAATATGGAAAATCCTATACTCATTAAATCAGACCAGATCTATTACGAGTAGGAATTTATTTAAGAATAATAAGTGGCTTATACGGAAACCGATTCTTAAATACTACAAATACTCCGATCGTCCTGAGGTTCAATCAAATGCATTAAATATAAAAGCGAAGAATATATACACAGAGAATACTGAATTCAGAGATACATTATCAAAGGCTTTAAAGATAGTGGTTGAGACAAAGGTAGGTGCGTCTCTAGATCTCGATATTAAACTACAAATATATGCCTGGTTAAGGCTTAAAGACTTGCTTCATGAGCAATTGGTAGATAAAAATCTGACGACAAAATTACAAAATTTTAAACAGTCCCTTTTGCAAGTTGTTAATCCAACTGATTTATCAAACGTGGTACCGCAAATTCTCTCAATTAACACAATTGACCTTGAGACCTGGAAAAAGGTAATAGGTGTAGACCGAGTTATTACAGATGTTGAAAAATATGCTTACTTTTTGGTTAAATATTATGATTATATCCTAGGTAAAGAAATTATACCATCCATGGTGGATAAAGATGCTAACGGATCAATGAATGCTATAGATTTCGCCAACTCTTCAGAATGGTTCCCGGATGCCCGTAAAATTAGAAGACATATTATTATGCATGTGGGGCCGACTAATTCTGGTAAGACTTTCAAATCCTTACAGAGGCTAAAACATGCTGATCGAGGATATTATGCTGGGCCGTTAAGGCTTCTAGCTAGAGAAGTTTATGATAATTTTCAAGCTGAAGGGATCAAATGTAACCTTCTTACAGGTGAAGAAGTCATCAAAGATCTAGATGCATCTGGTAATGAAGCCACTTTAACTTCTGGTACAGTAGAAATGATTCCAATGAATAAAAAATTTGATGTAGTTGTTCTGGATGAAATACAAATGATGGCTGATATTGATAGAGGCTGGGCTTGGACGAATGCGTTATTAGGTGTACAAGCAAGAGAAATTCATTGCTGTGGTGAACAAAGTGCAGTCCCATTAATTAAACGAATATCCGAAATTACAGGTGACAAATTTACGATTAATGAGTATACAAGGATGGGGAATTTACAGGTGGAAGATACTCCACTAGAAAATGGGTTTAAAAGTCTAAGAAAAGGTGATTGTGTCGTGGCCTTTTCCAAGAAATCAATTCTGGACCTAAAACTTGAAATAGAAAAGAAAACCACTCTGAAAGTAGCAGTAATCTATGGTTCATTACCACCAGAGACAAGAGTAAAACAAGCAGCGCTATTCAATTCTGGCGAATACGACGTCCTTGTTGCCTCAGACGCTATAGGAATGGGCCTTAATCTTTCCATCGACCGTATCGTTTTCACAACAAGTAAGAAATTCAACGGCAGAGAAATGGTAACAATGTCAGACTCTAACATTAAGCAAATCGGTGGCAGAGCCGGAAGATTCAAGAGCAATGTCCATTTGGATGGGAAGTTACCTACCGGGTATATTAGTGCTGTAAATCAGAATATTCTAAAAGATGTGAGAAGAGCGATAGAGTCACCAATAGTCCCATTGACCAGCGCTGTAACATGGCCCACAGATGAAATATGTGCACAGTTCAACAATCAATTTCAAACCGGTACCACTTGTGAATTCCTATTAGAGACTATAGCAAATGAGATTGAAAGAAAGTCCAATAAGCTCTTTAAAATCTGTGATTTGAAATCACGTATGAATGCCATCAAGATTGTCGATAAAATGGACAACATCTCATTTATGGACAAAATGCGCCTCAGTAACGCGCCTTTGAAAGAAAATCCAATGGTCACGAATGCCTTTAGCCAGTTTTGCCACACTATAGCTTTTGGCCATACTAAAAGCATACTTTCTTACAATTTCCGATTCAATGAGTTGGACGCGAAATACATATACAGCGAAAAGCATGATCTTGAAACCTATGAGGCTTTGTACAATATCATAATGTTATTTTTCTGGCTAAGTAATCGCTATCCAAATTATTTTATTGATCAAGAATCAGCAAAAGACCTGAAAGTATTCTGCGAGATGATTATCTTTGAGAAAATCGATCACATGAAGAAAAACCCTTACAAGAAAAAATACGGACATTACATAAAATCAAAACCAAAGAAAGGCCTATATCTGAACTGATATATGCCGACAACTCCGGCACATGTAAAAATGAAAACAGCCATCAAGTAAAGGCCACCGATAGTTAACACCCATCATTATAATATCCAATATTTGCATAAAACCATGTACATAATAATACAATATCACATCTGAGATAACCTCTCCTTCGCTCCCCGCTTAATAATACATTAATCACTTTCATTAATACTTAAATATCTGTCATCACTAGATACGGGTCATCGCTATATTAAGAGTTTTTCGGATTTGTCGCAACTTGTGTTTTTTTTTGTTCTTGTACGAGCAAGATTCTATATATATATATCTAAGATCGAATTACCCATTCCTCAATTCATGTTGAATTTTCTATATGATCTCTCATATTTGAAGCTGTTCAGGAATCAGATAAGTTATATTTATATCTTCTTTTATTCAATTGGATCTTTTTAAAATCCATATTCGACTTAAGTTTTAAGGGTACCTTAACAACGACAACAAACTAAACCAAAACAACAATGAGCGAAAACGTATACATTATTGCCACCTCTAGAACCCCAATTGGCTCCTTCCAAGGTTCTCTATCCTCGAAGACTGCTGTTGACCTGGGTGTTGCCGCAGTGAAGGGTGCTATGGCTAAAGTTCCACAGCTGAACCCAGAATCAGACTACGATGAAGTCTTTTTCGGTAACGTCTTGTCTGCCAATCTAGGTCAAAACTGTGCCAGACAGGTAGCATTGGGTGCCGGTCTAAAGCAAAGTATCGTTGCAACTTCTATCAACAAGGTCTGCGCCTCTGCTATGAAAAGTATCATCCTGGGTGTGCAATCCATCAAATGTGGTTCTACCGACATTGTTATCGCTGGTGGTTGTGAGTCTATGACCAACGCGCCTTATTACATGCCAGCTGCCCGTTCCGGGGCTAGGTTTGGTGAAACCAAGCTTGTTGATGGTATTCAAAGAGATGGTCTAAACGATGCTTACGACCACCAACCAATGGGTGTTCATGCTGAAAAGTGTGCCCGTGACTTTGAGATCACCCGTGAACAACAAGATGACTTTGCAATTGCGTCCTACCAAAAGGCTCAAAGGGCTCAACAAGAAGGGAAATTTGATAACGAGATTGTTCCGATCACAATCAAGGGTTTCAGAGGTAAGCCAGATACCCAAGTTACTAAGGACGAAGAACCAGCAAAATTGAACGTGGACAAATTAAGATCAGCAAGAACTGTTTTCCAGAAGGAAAATGGTACCGTTACTGCTCCAAACGCGTCTCCAATCAACGACGGTGCTGCAGCTGTTATTCTAGTCTCCGAAAGAAAATTGAAGGAATTGAACCTAACTCCATTGGCTATTATTAGAGGCTGGGGTGAGGCCGCGCATGATCCAGCAGATTTCACCTGGGCTCCATCTCTTGCAATTCCAAAGGCTCTAAAGCATGCCGGATTGTCTGACATAAGTGAAGTGGATTTTATTGAACTTAACGAGGCTTTTTCTGTTGTTGGATGTGCAAACACCAAGATCTTAAAGGCCGATCCAAACAAGGTTAATGTCTATGGTGGTGCTGTTGCTATCGGTCACCCATTAGGTTGTTCAGGAGCCAGAGTTGTAGTGACATTGCTTTCTGTTTTACAACAAGAAGGTGGTAAGATTGGTGTCGCAGGTATCTGTAATGGTGGTGGTGGTGCATCTTCCATAATTATTGAAAAAATCTAATTTAGCTAACATTCTATATATGAAATTTTTATCTATATTGAAAATAGCGTCAGCCGTTTGTAATTGCACATAAAGTGATTTAAATTCATCATAATATTTAAAGTGAAAAACCAACAAATCTCCGAAAGCAATAGGTGTGGTTCTAAAATAATTCCGGAAAACGCTCTATTTTTTTATTAGATGTTTTTACCTATATTTACTCTTCTCGTAATATATTCATTAAAATGAAGAAAGATTTATTAATTATCCGGTGTTTATAAACTATTATTAAAAATATAGAGGGTAGCATTAAGTGATTAAAAAAGTATTAATAAGAATAATTAAGTTTCACAACTGGCATAACACGGTTGGTGTTGTGAAACATGGGGCTAATTCACCCCTTTTAATGAATTGAATAAAAGTTTGCAATTGTCAGCAAGAATATTGTCGTTATTTTAATAATAAATGTATCATTCGTTTAGTCCGTGGAATTTCTTCCTCTTCAGTATTGTGGTAACCAGTTACCACCTTCTGATGTTGTAGTTGTTAACGTTTCGTTTTGTAGCTTCAGTAATTTTTCTTCTAGAAGCCGTTGATGTGTGGCAAATCCATTTGGAGACAGACGTGAGCTGCCCTTTAGCATATCTGTGTTGTCGTAAGAGGAGCTGACTGCAGTTGTAGCGCTGCTACCACTAACTTCAGCTATTTCATCGTAAGGTGATTGTTCGCCGGAAATAATCCTGGTTTCTTCTGAGAAACCCTTATATAAATCGGTTGTGGAGGATTTATTGTTGTTGTACTTATAATCCGTTTCTAGCACTGGAGTACGGCTTAATGGGCCTGCTGGTGAGAAGCTCTTTATTTTGCAAACCTTACTCATTAGACAGTCCAATTGAATTCTTCTACATGGCTCTAGACAAAGAATCTGGCTCAGCACTCCCATTAATTCATCAGATATAGGCAAAATTTTTTGCAGGATAGAATTGTTCTCTATAAAATATTGGAAAGTGGAGTCTTCCTTTTGGTGTGCCTTTAACCATGGGTTCCTCATACACACGAGGTTAATCAGGATAATACCTAACGACCAAATATCACTTGTAGAGGTAGGCAAGACTGTCGATTCTGAGTCTAGAACATTAGACGAATATAGAATTCTCTCGGGGGCCATGTAGTAGAAGCTTCCAATACACACATTTGGCATTAGATACATGGATTCAGTAGCTAACCCGAAGTCGCACAGGTATATATTGTCATTTTCATCGTGCAAGATATTCTCTGGTTTGATATCGCAGTGGTATATCCCTTTGCTGTGGCAGTACCTGAGTGCTGAGCAAATTTGGAGGAAGACTTTTTTAATCAAGATTCCATTGTTACTGAAGTGCTGCTTATCGACGATCGATGTGAACAGGTCACCTTCGCAGTAGTCCATGACAATGAAAGTCGCTATGGAGGATTCGAAAACGTGATGTATGGTTACAATATTTTCGTGATCGTGTACACTCAAATGTATGGCGATCTCCTTGTAATGTGGGACCTGTTCCAACTGGGCCTTAGTTAGCGCTAGAATGGAATCCAAGTCTATAGCAGGCAGCAAATGCTCGTAGTTGTTCATCAGGAAGAACTTGTGCAGCAGATACTCCAGGTTCTGCTTCTGCTTTACATGGCTCTCGTTGGCATGGTTCTGCAGCGCGTTATTAGTGTAGTCAGCCTTCAGAATAGCCTTGATGGCGTACAATTTACCGTCCAGCAAATTCCTAGTTTTAAATACGAGACCATAGGCTCCTGAGCCTATTCCCTCGAGCAGTTCAAAGTTATTAATCTTGCAACGAGAGAAGTCCATTAGTTTTTTTTTTATTATAATAAAATAATAATATAATATCACGTTCTATTTTTTTTTCAGACCAGCTAGAAAAAATAGTCAAGTTACAACTTGGTTACAGCTAACTAGGTTTAAAAAAATGAGTGTCCTGTCATATTTAGATTATTTTACAACTTTATTTATATATCAACGGTGTTATCACCTTGGCCATCCCATTCTTTATCAACTGCAAGTCCCAATTTCTGCAAGTCTGCAGTCATCCATAGAACGCTTCTTTTGATTATCTGACTTTCGACTCCACTTCCGCTAGCTTCCCCCATTGAAGCAGTAAAAGTTTTTCCGGACACAAACTGCCGTAGAACTAGCAATATTAAACCGGATAAAATATAATCAATCGCCCTGGCTAAGTGGGGGGGGAGGCCAGGTTCCCGCCCCCCCGCCACCTTTGTCCCTTGCATCAAAGTTGTTCCGGCCGTTCGGAAAAACTCTTTTTTTTTTAAAACATTTTTTCTTGTTCACAGAGAGTGGTGCAGAGCAGCGGAGGGGGAAGGATGTTTTTGGCAGGTGGAGGGGGGGGGGGTGCCTTTCCACTCGGAAAAACTCTGAGACAATCATTTATTTTCTTGGACAGGTTTTTCCGGATTCAAACCCCCGTACAACCGGAAAAACTGCGTCTCTCTCGGAATAACCGTACACAAACTTAAAGTTTGTTTGTTTTTGGAGATCTCCCCTTTTTTTGTGAACGTGGGAGTATTACCAGAAACGCGAATAAAGTTTGTACAGCAATGAATAATGCTAAATAAAAGAAGAAGACTTGCGAGTGGGAACTATACGGTGTGCGTACTTTGGAAACTTAATCGGAATTTCCCCGAGCTCGCATCTTTCGCCGATATTTCTATATCCATGCTTCTTGATATTCTTGTATCCATCATACTTGCGATTCGATCCCTGTGTAGCCCTTGGACAACAAATTCTTCTCGCCTTTTTAAGAGCATTCTACAGGGAATGTATTTTAAATAGAGAAAGGTAATATATGTACCAAGTGCTACTCTATATGTATCAATCATAACAATTATACGTTAATACGAAATGTAATACTACACGAAATGGAAAACAGAAATAAAAAAAATATAATTCCAAATAGAAAAAAAAGTTGAAATGCCAATTGAATTGAAACTATTGACGCACAACACTTTCAAGAAAACGTACGCTGATCTGCCAATACCTCATATTTTCAGTTGGTGAAATTCTTTTATCGGGATCAGATTGAGAAAATAAAAACAACTGGGATAATGTCTTATTTATCAAGAATAGATTTCGATTTACAAGAGTTGAGCAATGAAGGGTCGCACGTGAATCTGTTCCTAGATGGCAGGTCGAATATTAGTTCTGCACCTGAAATGGAGAAAACTTCTTCACTTTCCACCGATCATAAAAGCGGATTCTCAAATACTATTCAATTGTCCAATAAGGAATACGTATGTTACCATTTATCGAGAAATTTTGATAAATTTACATTCTATACGCTACAGAAAGGCGCAGGTGGGAAAACTATACATATTCACTTACCTGCACCAACCATGCATGGACATTCGACACATACAGTAATGGAACACAACGGATTTGTTGTAATCAATGCAATTCTAAGAGACTCAACATTTATCACTATTAAACTGCCACTTGACTATTTATTCAATTTTTCAGAGGAACTACCATATGATTGGGTTGATTTACAATCCCCATATGATTTTACAGTAAGGAAACCTCATTTCCTCTACTCGATCAGCTATAACTATTTTGTTGTTTTCTTGGAAGATGGCGGTTTGTTGGGTTTGAAACAAAATAAGGACAACTACCTGGAGAGTATCATATTTAATGACATCTCCTACATTCAGGTGATCACAAAAATGTTCTCCAGGAAAAACGAGTCGTCGGCGGATAAAGTCGTTTCATGTTCTATCTATCAAGATCGTTATCTCTTAGTGCTGACCCAGAAGTGCCATTTGAAAGTGTGGGATTTGGAGACATACACTTTGATTAAAAACATTGATCTCAGTGAACAATACAATGCTTCCTTCGAGAATGCTGAGTTTGAAAATTGTGGTAATTATCTGAACCTTTGGAACAATGTCCTAATAACATACCTCCCTATTGGAAGTGGTATTTTCGAAGTTGGTAAATTATCAGTATCTGTAAATGGAGAATTTTCTTATAAGAGAAAAAGCTGCATAGAAACCAATCTTAAAAAATCATCCATTTGGTCTTTGGTGGACGCCAAAATAATAACTCCTCTAGATTTAAATCTTACCTCAACTACTTATAATATCGCCGTTCTCTGGAAAAGTGGTTATAATTCAAAATTACAAATATTGAACATAAAAACAGCTGACTTTAAAGAATACGAATGGATTGAATCATTTAACAAATCAATACAAAGCCTGGATACAGAGGAAATTTCGGGCTCAATACAACACTATGATTTTGATAAAGCTTTATTCAAATTGAAGTCACATTATTCGCCATTTATATTCCAAAAGGCCCAAAATATCTTGCAATCCAATAATATATCGGAAGGTAATAACGATGAGGATAAACAGCAGTATCTAGCAAACCTAGAAACTCTATTAAGAGATATTAAAAATAATGAGATGGAGATTTCTTCCCTTACAATTTATAAAAAAGGTCTGATATTGCTGAATACTTATGAGACGTTCAACCACAGTATTTATAAGATAAACTCCTCCTTGGAAAATATTTTCTTCAATATATTTGAAATATCTGATGAAAATAATGACCTTTCAAGATATTTGAAATTATTACACGGTTTCTTTTCTACAGTTTCAAGGGAATCGTTATTATCGACATCAGAAAAATTCATTGATATTGTTGTTGGAAAGTATCCAAAGAATAAAAAACTGAATGATATTTTCACAGATATCTTCCATGAATCACTGGAATCTAAGTTTGACAAACAAAACACACAATTATTGTTTAATGAGCTAAATACCTATAATTTAGTTCAACTGCTAACCGGTTTTATCGACAATCATTTGAGGAAGGAATCTTATCAATTAGAAGATTTTATCGAGTCATTAGTACCAGATGTAATCACGTCATGCTTAACGTTACAAAGTCTTAACGGTTTAATTATTTTGCAACACAAATTTGTGAGAATGATCTTATTATCCTTTTTATTTTTGGACTTTGATACCAATGCTTTCCGTAATATCTTACATGTATTGTTAGATATTCACTGCAAGCAAGCTTTGTTTTTGAATCTGTATCAACTTGATAAGAAGCTGTTATCTGAAAGTATATATAGCGGATCTGAGAGATATTCAAATGGTGTTCAAATATTCAGTTACTCCGAATTGGCAGGCTACCTAGAATATGAAATTACTGAGATTTATAAGTCTCCAGCTATTGAAAGCCCTCTGGTAATTTCCTTCATCAATGAATATGTTCTGAACAACAAAAGTGGGTCTTCCGAGAGTCTCAAATATTATTACAACTACGTTGCTGAACCATTCTATCATAGAAATAACCAGATACAGGAATTATTATTTGCAATGACTTTGTTCAAATCTCAAAAATATGAACAATCATACGAGTTTTTTTTGATTAATGACTACGCTAGTACAACGGTGGATCAGTTGCCCAATTTTATACGTAATCTTGGAGAAAATAGCATGTGGTTCAGTTTGCTACAAACACTCAAGGATGATTACCGGAAATCATCATTTTTTGCAGAATTATCCCGATTATTCCAGGCCAGAAACAGACCTGATATTGCTCTAAAATGCATCTCTAAATCTGTTGAGTTCTCGATGAAGAATGTTGATGGTAATGAACCTCCTGAATTTTCAAGATGCCAACATTTATCCTATCTTGATCTATTAATCCATTTTGATATGTTTGAAGAAATCTTGGATGTTTTGAGAATGAGTCAAGAGGCATTAGATGAACCAACGAGAAAAGAATGCTTCATGAAATTATTGAACAATAATGAGCAAGGCGAAAGGTTTTTCAAAGTACTTTTGCGCGCTTGTGATCTTGGTGACAAGAATGAGTTGTTCTTTTGCAATTCTGATTATATGATTGTTGACGCTATTTTACTCAATGACATAGAACCTTTCAACTGGCATAGTTGTCAAAAATTGTTCAGCTTCAGAATTATTAACGGTAAAACAAGGGAGGCAGCTGAATTGTTATATGAGTACCTGAAACAGCTTTCTAATAATGAATATAATATGAAGTTGAAATGCTACCTAATGATACAAAATATTTTGAAGACCTTAGATACTGATCTTGATCGGTGGTTTTTGAACTCAGGTAAGGCCATTACTTTGGCCGACATATGTTGGGAATACGATCTCCTTAAAAAATAGGTATTTTATAAAAAAAATGCAATACACTTTATATAGAGCATCTTCATTATAACAAAAAGCCTAGACTATTATCATATTCATCGGCTTAAAAGAAATAGTAGTTGCAGCTCCATAGTAACACATTGCTACATTCCCATGTTTCATGCTTGATAGCACTTTGTATATAATAGTTTAGATAAACTAATTAATAAAATATAATATAATTACATTAAGGAGTAGATAATTGATTCGAAAAAATAATTAAACTATGGTAACTATGCACATATAGTTGAGTTGCCGAAACCGCGTTATTTTACAATAGCAGAAGATTCAAAAACTAGGTATCATGACAGTGCCAGCTGCTTGTTGTTTTGAAGCCAGATCATAGACAACTATTAATACGTATTACAAGCATAACAAACAATAAAAGAACGTTCATTCGCTTTTTTTAGAATTACATGCAACGATTCTCAGTTTATCGACAGACAATGTAGTTTGAGGCTCGTCAGCGGGGTTTTCCCCAGTAGCTGCACCTTCTACTGTTACCTGACAGTTTTTAACTATGAACGTCCAAACATCATCACAAAATCCATAGGTATCCAGGTTACCTTTCACCGTTAGCTTTGATTGTGTGTTATCCTTCAACGTCTCAGATACAACTTTGTCAAATGTCTCTAAAACACGCATAGCCAGCGATGCCTCTATTCTACCATCACTGATCAAAGTATCTAATGCATCTACTAAACCATTACCGATAGTACTCCTACGGTACAACTCATAATATCCTGGAACTGCCATCTTCCTTCTGTTTTCTTTCTGAGCTGCTTCTGTTAAATATCTCAGTTCCTGTAAGGTCCTAGATTAATGTTCTTGCAAGTTTTATTGCGCAATTTACCCTTTCTCGTCTTATAGCTATATCACTTCAAATTTAATAAATGTTAAAATTTCTTTTGTCAATTAAAAAATAAAAAAAGTTCTAAAGTTCATAAAAAAAAAATTTAATCAAATTCAATATTGCATTATAGAGGAATATATCTTCCAATTCTGCCGGGGATTTAGTTATCTCAGTATCTGCGATGAGTAGCACAATATTCTATAGGTTTCGGTCTCAGAGGGATACATCCAGGGTACTGTTTGATGGTACAGGCCTTACTGTGTTTGATTTAAAGAGGGAAATCATACAAGACAATAAACTGGGAGACGGGACTGATTTCCAACTTAGAATATATAATCCAGACACGGATGAAGAGTATGAGGACGATGCACATGTTATTCCCAGATCAACTAATGTGGTGGCGAGGCGATCTCCTGCAATGAAGTCGTTTTCAATACATAGCCGGCATAAAGGTGGCATGGCTGCAGCAATGGGCAACGCTACCAGGTATGTTACAGGTAAACCCCGGGTATTTCAGCACCAACAGCAGGCCCAGCCGCAAACACAGCCAAAGTTGGGTGCTGACGTATCTAATGTGCCTGGAATGACAGAGGAAGAAAGAATAGCAAATATGTTTGCTACACAAGAAAATCAGTGGGAGCAAGTACAACAGGAGATGTCGACGGCAACCCCAGTCATCCATAAACCTAACACAACAGGGAATAATAACTCTGGTGAAAACGATGGCCCCCCGCCACCAGGCTATATGTGTTACCGTTGCGGTTCACGTAGTCATTGGATTAAGAACTGTCCGACCAATACAGACCCAAATTTCGAAGGTAAAAGGATAAGACGTACAACAGGTATTCCTAAGAAGTTCTTAAAGAGTGTGGAAATAAACCCAGAGACGATGTCTGCAGAAGAAATGGCGGAAAAGAAAATCATGGTTACTGATGAAGGTAAATTTGTGGTCCAAGTGGCTGATGAACATTCATGGGAAGATTATCAAAGGAAGATACAAAATAGATTAATAGATAGTGATGCAGCTATTTATCAACCTGGTCATTTTAAGGATCTCCCAGACGAACTTAAATGTAGCTTAACTGGTGGGCTATTGAAACAACCAGTACGAACAACCAAATGCTGTAATAAATTAGTTTCTAAGACGGCTATTGAAGATGCTTTATTGGACAGTGATTTCGTATGTCCACTCTGTGAAACTGAGGATGTCTTGCTGGATTCGCTGGTCGAGGATAAAGAAGCTCAAAAGAAGGTTAAGGATTTTCTGGAGCAACAAAATACTAAGAATGAGGACCAGAAAAGAAAACAAGAAGATCCAACAGAAATGTTCAGCGCTAAGAAACAAAAAAATGACGATGCAGAAGGAGAACAAGGTAATGTTGGTGGTCCCAAAAGTGTAAATAATTCGCCAGAGAAAGGCGGAACTTCACCATCGAAATTACCAATGCCACCAGTGCCTCCAGTTCCTTTTGGCATGCCACCATTTCCTATGCCGTTCATGCCATTCATCCCGCCACAGCCAAACCAAAATCAAAACCAAAACCAAGATAAAAACCAAGATAAAAAATAAGATAAGAAAGCGAACACTAACATACTTACATAAATAAGCCTAATTACATTTACATTATGTTGAATTTCTTCTTATTTGTTCTAAAAATTATTACATAGGCAGGGTGTCTTTTATGTATTGATTATTATTTTTTGTATTGTTTTTTTTTTTGTTGTTTTTATTTTATTTCTTTGACGTAACTACATGAATACAACACCCAACAAAAGGGACATGATGTGTTTCTCTATGCGCTCTTTTTTTTTTTGGTCACAGAATGCCCAGGATAATTACTGTAACTAAAAAAAAAAAAAGAGTAAATCTGGTATCATTACTTGTTAATAACTAGTCCAAGGAGGAATGCCACCAGTAGTACCCCAATATAGATAATAGATGAGGAACCCTGATTCTTCTTCTTGTTCTTACCAGCACTATCCAGTTCTTTTAGTGCCTGCTCTGCCCTAATCCTGTCCTCTGGATTTACTATATCTCTCACGTCAATCACTTTTTCCTGCGATGCCTTCAGTAAAGGATCTACTTTCTCCTCGTCACCTACATCTTCATGTTCTTCATTCCTCCTCCTTTCAAGTTCTTTCACGTTCTCCTTGACCATCTCAGGGAACACTATCTTAAACCTCGTATTTTTGCAAGTGTTATAGTTCATAGATCTCCTAGCCAAAATGTGCTTCTCCTGTGTTGTCGTTGTGATAGAGCCCGTGGTGTGCTCGTCGCCAGTCATAAAACTCAGCAGACCGTTAAGTATTGTGGCAACAGACCAGCCTGGGTTCCACGTATCGGGATGGTAATCGCTCATCGAAAGACACAGTCTCGTGTTCTCTTTAAACCGTCCATTAGGAGTGATCATACGTATAGCAGGCGGCTTGTACGGATAGTCTGCAGGAAACGTCAACGTACCGTGATACTGACCGCCTTTATACGGCGTGTCCGGCGGACCCTCAATAACATAATGCCATTCAAGTATATTATCCTCATTAGGTCTAGCGATGATGAATGGAGGAGGGTTCTCCACCATCATCTTATACTCCTTTGTCAACCTCTTCTGCGCCTGTCTAGTAGCCATTTATATATACCTTATTTATATATACCTGCTTTTTTTTTTTCACCTTCCCTTTCTAATTTCTACTTTCCGCTGTCCCCCCACTTATATAGTCAGATCGTATATCTCAAGATTGAAATATAGACAAACGGTTATGGAGTCGATTAACACCTGTAATAGTAAGTCTCGATTAGAACAAATCAAAAAAAAAAAAAAAAA
>CAPT01000114.1:0-22291 GCA_001039675.1 Nakaseomyces delphensis CBS 2170
GGATTGTTTAACAAATATTCATTGGTACCTTAATGATCTGATATTAATTTATAAAGTCATGATAGTTTTCACTATTTCTACTGATTTTCACTTCTTCTTTGACTATCTTTTTTTGTTTGAAATTAACGATCTGTGAGAACTAAAACAATACTTTCATTATCGTTCTTTGTCTATACGTTACAAATATATATATATATATATATATCTTTTTGGGCTGTAATGAGTTGTATATGTGGTTGCAATTAAAAAAGAAATATTACATAATAATACAACAGGAGTTAGTTTTCTTAGCCTGCTTGTAGAACATCTTGGAACTGGCAGTTAGAGACTCCGACTTATCAACCAGGTTATCCAGCTTCTCACCTCTTTGCAAAACATTTTCAATAGTCTTATGCAAGACAATTTTAGTTTCGTCAAGTTCTTGTTGGACCTTCATAATAGCATCAGCTTGTGCGGGGTCCTGATACTTGCTAATATATGTAGATAGCTGAGACATCTTCAGGGTGTCGTTAGTAGCCGATATCTTCTTCCATTGGTCAGCAGGATGGGCCACAAGATATTCGTCTGATATTTTGTTTAGTAAAGTGTAGGCCGGTCTAACAGGGTAGTCCTTATCAGTGATTAAGACCCCGCAAATGCCTTCACTACGTGCATATACATGGCCTATATAATTTCCTTCCTCGATACTTTGTCTCTGTCCAGGAGCAGTTCTAGTCGCCACAGTTTCAGCAAAGAAGGTCATAAATTGACCAACGCTATTTCTTTCAAAAAATCCAAATTGTGAAAGATCTTTCACTTCAGTCAACTCCAATGCCTTCTCATCGGTTCCTTGCTGTTCAGGGCTGCGGAAAACACCGATATAATATATTTTCATCTTTGCTTTTGCTTTTGCTTTTGCTTTTGCTTCTCAGCCTGTCACAAGACCTCCTTTTTTATTGGTTTTTTATCCTTCTCTGACTTGAAATATCCAAAACCTCGATTTCTTTTGATGACTTCCAATTTTATTTATTTTTTTTTTTTCTTTGGGGGGAGGTAGAAGCACGGATAATTATTTGATTAAAAATAAAAAGTAAAATGGCAGAAAAGGAACGATACGTTACTTCTTGAAGAAACCTTTATCAAAGTAACATTCTCTAGAAGACCTTGTATTCCCTTCTAAGTGGTTATCAAGTATTTAGAAAACTGGAAAAATGATGTTATCGAGATTGACAGGTGCTAGCGTTCTAACAGCTGGAGTTAGTAGAAGTGCTGCCAGAAGTGCTGGAAAAGCTGCTGGCAAAAATCTTGCTGTTGTCATAAACTCGAGATTTTATAATTCGTACCGTGAAAGAGAGGAGAACGCTAAGAGGCACAGAACTGGTATTTTGATTGCTGGTGCTACTATATTAGGGGCTATATTGTTTGTCACACCACCCAGTTTAAGAAGTAAATATCTTCCTAAGAAAGCTGCTGTGGAAGCAAAAATCGAGACTCCGCAAAACCCTGAACCACAACATTCTGAACCAGAAAATACCGTTGATGTTGAGGACAATAACGAGCCTGAGGCTGCGTTAGAAGATAAAAATAAGGATGAGGAGGTTGTCGAGGAAAAATCGGAACCAGAGGAAGTCAAGTCTGATTCAGATAACATCCTATCCAGTGACTTTGAAGAAATCTCTTCTGATGCCAAGAATTCTGATAATGAAGAGGATGTTTTATCTAGTGACTTTGAAGAAGTTATGGACTCGGTCTCTGATTCTGACAAGGAAAACTTACAATTAGATAACGTGAAGGGTAAGACAGCGGAGTCGATGCCACTAAATAAAGGAGAGGACTTGAGTGCTGTTGAAGAGGAAGTGCAACAAGAAAGTGCGTACAATCCAGACACTGGTGAGATCAACTGGGACTGCCCTTGTCTAGGTGGTATGGCTCATGGTCCTTGTGGTGAAGAATTCAAGGAAGCTTTTGCGTGCTTTGTCTATTCAGAAGCTGATCCTAAAGGCATTGATTGTGTAGAGAAATTTCAACACATGCAGGATTGTTTTAGAAAATACCCAGAACACTACGCTGAACAATTAGCAGACTCCAATGAACAAGAAAATGCTGATCACGAACTGAAATTGGATGAGAAGGTAGACAACAAGAAGGGTGAAAAGAAGGATGAAAAGAAGGATGAAAAGAAGGATGACAAAGCCACTGTTGGTGCAGAAAACTCTGCTATTTCCTCAGAAATTCCAAGCGAAATGTCAGAGAGCAAAACTGAATTCACTGTTCAAGAAACTAAAGAAAATTAAGAGACGCATTTTTATAGCTGTATTTGGATGCTGCCATTTATTTTGAATTGTTTTTCTTGGAAGATTACGGTTACTTTATATACTTTTCGCTCCATTTCTTTATCCTGTCGTATTATAGTTCCAACCCAATACCTGTATATATAACACATATCATCAAATTTCCAGTTATTTAGTTCTATACAATCTCACAGACTTATGTTTTTATAATATCGGATATTCTTTTACATAAGTTATTTACAGAAAAAATTTTATAATTACAAAATTTTTATTATAATTGAGGTGAACGTTAAAAAAGAAATCAATAGTCACGCTATCTACTCATAATTTTCTTCTAGCTCTTTGAATTTAAACAGAATTTCCTCTGTTGATAACATATGTACAGTTTTATCACTGCTGGTTCTAACACTGAATTTCTTTGTCTCTACCTCATTGTCACCGACTATTATTAAGTATGAATAATTTTTGGTTATAGCGTCTTTTATTCTGTAGCCTACTGGTTCAGATCTAAAGTCTGCATCAACATTATAGGATGTATGATTCATCTTTACTGGGCTTATAGGCTCTGTTTCAATAACTTTACCTCTTAAAATTGAATGCAATTTTTTTGCAATATTGACCTGGGCATTATTTTTTGTATTTAATGGAATAATCATGGCTTGATTTGGATTTAGCCAAAATGGCCATTTACCACTATTGGATTCAACTAACATGGCCATAAACCTTTCCACAGATCCCAAGACAGCTCTATGAATCATAATTGGTCGTTTATAACTATTGTCTTTATCTTTATATTTCAAATCAAATCTCTCTGGCAATTGAAAGTCAAGTTGTATGGTAGCAACTTGATGCTCCTTTCCATTATGATCCTTCACTGTAATATCTAATTTAGGTCCGTAAAACGCACCATCGCCTTCATTGAGTTTCCAAGGTTTGCCTGACTTCTCAAGGATCGATCTCAGAATATCTTCAGCGTGATTCCACCTCTCAATTTCACCAATAAAGGGTTCCGGTCTGGTGGACAGTTGAATATTATATGAAGAAGAGGGGTCATTTTCATTTTTACCTAGGGGGAAGACTCTTGTATAACACATTTCTACAAGGCTCAAGCACTTCAGTATTTCATCCTCAACCTGCTCGGGAGTACAAAATATATGGCCATCATCTTGATGAAACATTCTCACTCTGGTCAGTCCTGATAATGAACCTGATGGCTCATTTCTATGCAAAGGTGAGAAATCAGAATACCTTATCGGTAATTCATTATATGAGTGATCAAACTTATTATAAATAACACAATGACCAGGGCAGTTCATTGGTTTTAAGCCATATTCTTCTTTTGTCACGTCTTCACCTTCAACTCTAAACATATCTTCTTTATAGTTTTCCCAATGTCCCGATTGCTCCCATAGAGACTTTCTGAATATTAACGGTGTTATCACTTCCTTAAAACCAAAGACATGTTCCTGTTGTGCTTTCATAAAATTCACCAATTTGTTGTATATCTTAGTACCATTAGGTAGAAAGAACGCGGATCCTGGCGATATCTGATCAGTTATAAAAAGACCTTGTCGATTAGAAACATCCTGGAGCAACGTTAACTTACTAATATCAGCACCTTTCTTACTTTTGGATGTCTTCCATCTTCTAACAATTACAGATTGTGACGGTAATCGAAAACTGCGCAAAGAATTAATATTCGCTAGCATACTAATGATGTAACGGTTCTTTCACGGTCCGAGTCCGGATATCTTTACATATGATCAGGTCACAGTGCCTAAGGCTAGACCTAGACCGCTCTTATATCGTGCAAATTCAGGCCTTCCCGTTTGAAAAGATGATACAAAATGTAAGTAGACATCTCTAAATATAATTTAAAAGATAGTCGTTATTACAAAAAACTAAGGGTATACAACACTTTTTGTACCTAAATATTTAAAAGGATTAAAAAAGTGATTGGTCTTCTTTTCTATTTAAGGTAATAGTAATATATATAGATATGTCTTTATTTTTACTGTCTGGTATAGGTAGCATCTATTTTTTGCAAGCTAGGACCGAGATTAAACATTAATTTTCTTCTGTAAGATGTTTTGTTATTCAATTGTATTGGGTTACCTTCCAAATATATGGTATCAAATTCTGGTAAATCGCGGAGTTCATCTCCTAGTGATTCAAATGTTTGGTCTATCTTGTTGAACGATGCCCATAAATCCGTTAATTTCGTCAGATGTTTTAGATTTTCTATCTTTTCCACTTTATTGGAGGTAATATCTAATGTGTTAAGCTTCAGATTCTTATCTAAACCTTCTATTTTTTCAATGAAATTATGAGACAGGTACAGCTCCTCTAAATTTTCCAGTTGTTCAAGATTTTCAATCTTCTTTAGTCTATTGGATTGAATTGAAAGAATTTTTAAGTTTTTCAACCAATGGAGGTTCAATAATCTAGGAATATGGTTCTTACCTAGCCAGATCTCTTCTAAGTTGTTTAGGCCTTTCAATGACTCCTCACCAATTTCATGAATTCTATTGCCCCCTAATTCCAGATTTTTCAGCTTAGATAATGTTGAAAGATTCTCAATAACACTGATCTTATTCTGCACAAAGTATAAGTTTTCTAAGTTTTCTAACTTGTCAATGTTCTTAATGTGTTTAATCTTATTGAATGACAAATCAAGGTTTTTCAAACACTTGAAATCGTTGATGTACTTAGAGATATGTTTGATCTTATTATCATAGAAATCTAAATCCTCAATAGTATCGGTTGGTAAAACTTCTACCTCGCTGATACTCTCGATCATGTTTTGTCTAACACATAGATTTTTTAATTTCTTAAACCGGATCAAATTCAACTCTTCTAATGACCTAATTCGCAGGTGGACCAAATCAATAGTTTCAACATCGTCTTCTAAATCCTGAGTCAATTCGGAATCAGCACTAATGAATTCATCTGGCCTCGTATCAGGGACAATTTGCATCACGGGTTGCTTCTCGCCACCGTTTTGCTGAATCTCGGTAATTCTAGGTTCCATTTGTACCACATCTTCCCTAGAACTCGTTCTACTCAATTCACTATCAGAACTCATCTCGTTTCTGGCGTTGAATTGTATAGTTTTTAGGATTTGTTCTAATTGATACAAGATATAGGAGCTGATCTCTTTAATTAGTATTCGGCTCGGCTCCCCTTTTAACTGAGTGGGAAAAAGTCAAGAAAAAGGTTTTTCTTTGGCTTCAACAACGAGTAAAATGTATTTTACTTCATACAAATGCCATGGCGAGCAATAATGTATCTTTCACAAGTATAAAATATGACAGATTTATCTTGAGAATATAAAAATGTATTATATAATAAATAGAAACCTTGAAATTTCATCCTTCCAATTTTTCTTTTGAATTGTATTAGGTTTTTATAGCGCTTTATTTTCAGACAAAAAACACATTTATTTATAGTATCTACATGGAAAGAGAATATACCTAGAAAAGAATCCCTAACTAGTTGGTATCTGGGTTAGTCAAGAGATAGTCAACAGTTTCTTGAACGCTCTTCAATTCATCCGCGACCTTGTCTGGGAATTCGACATCAAATTCTTCCTCTATAGCAACTAATAACTCAACAGTATCTAGGGAGTCTAGTCCCAGGTCCTTATGGAAAGTAGTTTGATCACTGATTGAGGCACTGGAGTTGGTCTTGTCAAAGGCCCTGATGACATCAATGACTCTTTTTTGTACTTGTTCCTTATTCAAACTGTTTGAGGAATAGAATCTAGAAACAGAAGGCATTTGCATCATAGCCGGTCTGATGTTCTTGGACATCATCATTAAAGGTCTCTGGACCCTGATTGATCTTACAACTGATGTGAACATTATGTTGTTGTTTTTAAAAAAATTTTTGTGGTTATTGAATCTGGCTTCTGGTAATAGGCTTCTTCCTTTTTAATTTGACTGATCTATCAAAATAGCTCGTTACAATTTTTCTTACAACAACAACAACTAAATGTATTCAGAGCTAACAATTGGTCATCTCTTGGTTAAAGCTGTCGTCTTTCTTCTTTCACTTCATCTCTTGCAAGAATCAGAGAGAAGCCGATTACTAATTTCCGTATTCCAAGGAGATTCCCGAAAATAATGAATATACGTATATACGTAGAAGTCACATGATTAGAAAATATAAAGTATATAATACAAATACCTATATATATTACACAAACTCATTATTGAATCAAGGTTTTGATTACATTTATTTGATCTCTCTCTCTCTCTCTCTCTCTCTCTCTCATTCTGTCTCTCCCAACAACCCCCTCTCCTCCTGTCACATAGCTTTATATTATTATAAGAGTTCTTTTTTTTATTATTATTATTTATTAATACATTAGAGACTAGAGTTTTTTATATATAATATTAAAAGACAATTGGCTTGAAAGTTGCTTGTTGGTTCCTTACACATTGTTAAATTTTCATGATTTTTTAATTGCGTGAAAAAGACAAAGAAATAGTAGTCCAAATGGCTTTGTATAAAAGTTCCTGGCAATAGGGATCAAGAACAAGAAAATAATTAGATAAGAAAATGATAGCGAGCCACCTGAAACCGCTACGTTTTCAATTATTAGTTTTTTTTTCTTCTAAAACTCCATTGCTCTAAGTTGAAAGTCGTAAATTAAAAATTAGAAATTAGAAATAAAGGTATTGGAATATTAATGATTGTAGTTAGTAAAAAAAAAAAAAAAAAGGAAGAAAAATCAAGGACCTTATAATTATATTTTCCAAATCTCTTTCAATGGCAACCATTTAAAGAGATTTAAATGGAAAATGAATAGGAACGACGAACACGGTAGGATAATAAAAAAAAATTGTCAGTAGCATTAGAAAAGCAGACAGCTTTAAGAACGGTAAATGGAATGAAGTAAGAAAAACAAAGACGAAATTAAAGTCCCAGTTTGTTATTGAACATTGGGCCGAATAATGGAGTGGATATCTATTCACTCATTCTGCCTTGGCATAGTTCTGTCTTCGCTATTGACTAGACATCTGTGCTGCATATACTGTATTGCAACGCTTTCGTTGCCAAAGTGTCTCTTCAATTTCTTAAAGAACAAACCACAAGCATTGCACAATGTAGCTTTGCCCCTTGGTCCGTTACGCCATTCAGGTGTTTCGTCTCTGCCGCAGTGCAAGCATTGACCATAAATGTTTCTGTTTTTACCGGACTTGGATACTTTACCCGGTTTAACTTTACGCTTCCTAATAGTGGACCTTGCGGAACCGCCATTGTCATGCGCTTCACCGTCAGTTCCAGAACTAGCGACAGCGCTGTCACTAGTGGTTGGTCTTTGATTTCCGTTGGAGTTGCTATTTTGTTGAACAACTTGAACAAACTCCCTGTTCAAGACCTTAGGAATTGTAACAGGTAACGATCTATTTTGGTCGTCAAAAGAAACCTTGGAAGCCTTTTTAGCCAACTTCAAGGCATTACTCTCGTCACTATTCCTCCTGGAGGCTTCATCCGTCATCAAACTCTCGGGAGTTAAAGCGAAAGTGTTGCCTTGAGTAGCCAGGGCCATTGCAACGGTGGTGAGGGAGTGCAGCTTACTGTTTTTCTTGAGGATGGTGTTTTTTTTGACGGAAGTAGTTTTGGAAGGAGTCAAACGAAGAGAGAACTTGTAGTTAGAGCCCGAGGTTGGAGTTTCTGTCTTGAAAACTGGTTGAGTTAGTGGCGGCGGTTGTAATACTGAGGAAGGCTTAGGGGTAGTGGTGGTGCTATAGTTAACCGCGTTCGTCACAGGAGTTGAAACCCTACTCAATGGGTACTCATACCTGGAAGGAGTGGATAGGATCCGTGGGGGAGAGGAGCCTAAGGCTGCAGGAGGTTGGTTTTGTGGTGGGACTGGGTGAAAATAGTTTGTGGCGGTTGGAACTTTATTGTGGTAGCTAGTTCCGTATAAAGAGACATCCTTTGATTGAGGTGGAGGCGGATACATATATGGGATACTCCTGTTAGAATCCATAAAGGATCTATCAAAGATAGCACGAATTGATCGGGTATACGAAACGGTACTTCCATCCAAGACTTCGCAACTTCTTGGGACCAAAGGTGGCAGACGGATCCCGTTAACGCCGTCAATCTTGTCAACCAAAGATTGAATAGGTGGTAGAATAACTCTCTGTTGTTGATAACTATAGTGATCTGTATTCATTCTTTTTATAGAATCTCTTTTCTTTTATTTATCTTGAAGGAGGGGGGCTTTACTTTTCTTTGAATAACAGAATTACTTATTTCTCTTTTTGGGTTTGTATGTATTGTTTCAAATTTTCATTCAAGACAGTAATAATAATTAGAAGAAAGTAAATAAACCTATATAAAACAACGTAATCCGCCTAATTAAGAACGCATATTAAAACAAATGCGGAGAGAAAGGGGAGGGGTTAGAGGAAATCAGAAATTCAATTGGAATTGGTATTTCATTTCAGGTTTTATACCCAGTTTTTTTTTTATGTCTTTTATTTTCATTTTTGGGAAAAGGTTGCAAAACCACTTAACGTGTTTAACATAGAGGAAGTAGAGAGCAAGGATTGCAACTGGAATAACAATAGAAATATTAGTGCAGCTAATATTGTGTCAAAAAATACTATGCATATGCACATTAGCAATATTTTTTTTTAAAGCAAGTAAACCCCTGCTCATGAAGTCGAAACATCTGTGACTGGGTTTGCGCAACTCATCGAAAGACAATGTTACAATGGTGGCATCGCACAGAGAGAGCGAGCCCTAAAACTTAGGAAGTCGCCGCAACTGCTTCCTATTTAGGAACCAAGGCCTCGTTTTGTGTCAAAAAAAGGGACTTTTTCCTATTTTGTTATTAAAAAACTCTAATTTTTCTTTTCTTTTCTTTTTTCCCTACTCTTCGCATTCGGCGGTTAAAACTCCGTACGAACCACCCTGCCACCCCCTGGCGTACTCTATTTTTTCCGTCTACAGCCGTTCCCCTTAATTCTTTCTTTTTTTCTCGAGGATTAATTTCTTGCTACAGTCGTTTCTCTTCAGCCGTTTCGCTGAGTCAGCCATTGTTCTCACGGCATGACTCAATTTTTTTTGCTTTTGCCATCGCACTAATTTCCCGCATGAAACAGCCTGTCTGCACATCAAATGATATGTATCATGTTTCACGACACATTCCTCTCTCCTCCTCTCGAGAAAGTCCGATGGTGGAAAAAATAAGGTGAAAAAACCGCTAGCGATATTTCTGAGTCCTGAATGTAAATCACTACAAAGTTTCACTAGTATTAATAAATAAATAAGAATAATTCTACAGTACAATAACTCTGCAGTACAATAACTCTACAGTACAATAACTCTACAGTACAAATAACGTATGTGTATCCATTCTGAGTCGCATAGCTTCAAAAGCTTTGTTACTTACTTGCGAGACTGGGTTATTCGTAATCTAGACCAAATAAACGCAGAGAACCGCGGCAGCATTGAGCTCGAATTAAAATTCGGCCATGTGCGAAGAAACGAGGATGGTCCCGTTGACACGTCGAGTTTTACTGTTTACACCGGGGCTCGTAGCCGCATGATACCTGCCATTGACAAGAAATCATATGAAAAGATTGTGGAGCAATTCGGTGGTTCAGTAGAGACAAAATTCGAAGTGCGGGATATCAGTGAAAGGACTAACCTGCCAAACCCGAAGGGTAAAGGACGGATCAGGGTCAACCTTAGGAATGGTACCTTAATAGAATCAATCAGTAAAGAAAGGATTTCAGACTTGTTGGTGAAATTCCCACACAGTAATCACGATTGTAAATTATCGCTGAATATAGAACATCAAATACCTGCATTGGCATACCTCGGCTTTAGTGACAAGTACTCGCGAGAAAAGAAAGGTCACCAATTTGTTGTCAGAGGTAAGAACCGTTTGGATGTCGCGAAAGTCATGACAAAGGTCAACGGTAAGAAGAAATATGTGACTTCAAATTATGAGCTTGAATTAGAAATGTCTGTGGCGAAATTATTAAAGTGTTACGATGATAAAGACAACGATGGAATAGAGAAAGTTATATCCCATTTTGTCCAGGATGGTCTAAGAATCAAAAATATTCTAAAGCAAGTGAAGTAAGAAAAAGCTTCCAAAATTCAAAGATATATGTATATATATATATAACCTTTAACTATTTTTATAGATTACAGTTAATTGAGGTATTATTATTTTTTTTCTTTTTTTGGTTCTATAGCAGAGTTTTAAAATTTTGTTTTTTGATTAGGTTGAGGAGGCTAATATGGTGTATCTTTCTGAGCTGGATCACTTGAAGGACAAATGGTTGCAGGTGTGCCAAGATTCTGTTCGTTATTAGTATCATTGTTATTGATAAAAGAGGTAAATAAATCATTCGTAATTTCGGAATTTGGACTTCCATCATGGTAGGAGAACATCATGGACGGAGAAGAGGGAATAGTTCTTCTTTTCTTAGAGATCCTTTTTCGTTCTTCATCTTCATCTTCTTCCTCCTGGATTGATGATATACTCTGCTTCATCGGGGCCAGTTTGGATATTGTGCCTTGTTCCATGGGCGTCGAATTGTTTGCAACAATTGAGGTTGAATCTTCATTACTGTTGTCATCATCTTCGTCATTATCTACCTCAATATCTAGTACAACAGAAGAATTATTCTTGACGTGGGGTTTTGTCTTATCATCCAACATATCTAATAGCGGCAATGATAGATTAGTTATTGGAGAAGTTTTATCAATATCAGTGTTAACATAACCATCTGTACTCAATTTGGTTTTGGAACTTTCGTGACTTAATCCATTGTTATTGAATTCGTTCTGTTCTTCATCCTCCTCGTTCTCAATTGTGATAGTATTGCAAGTATTCATGTCCTGTGGAGTAGAGTGTAGACCTTTATTTATTTGTTGGTTATTATGGATGTTTTGATAATCGAATGGATTGAAAGAGTTCATCCAGTGAATATCACCTTTCAAACTAATACCTTCGAAATTTATCATATCTAATTCACTGCTGATTATGTTACTATTGGAACAACTTGGTGGAATATTCTCTTTATTATCATCATTTTTTACCTCGTTAAATATATCTGACTGTGGCGTATTATCAGATAATAAACTTTCGTACATTAAATTATTATTTTGGTTAACGCTTATCATTGGCTTCTTGAACTCATTGCTTTTAGATCTTTTCCTCTTATTACCCTTTGTTTTGACTTCCGTTTCGGCATCGGTTCCCTTTTTTAGTGTGGTACTCCTCTTGGATTGCTTATTGGTATTGCTATTTGGCTTTTTCTTCCCAAGCATGAATTCAAATCTCTTACTAACAGAATTACCCATCGATGGCTTCGTTTCGGGAGGTTCGTCAAAATTCTGGAATGTAGAAGGGTTATTAACAGGACCAACTTCCCCCTGCCTATCAGCCATATAAATCTTATGTGCAATAGAATTTTTCAAGTACATATTATTCCCATTTCCTTGCTTCAAGTTCCAAATAGGTAAAGATTGTGTCCTCTTAGCCTTTGGTGCTGGCATGGGATTTGTCTGTCTTCTATTTGATGTACTGTTATTGGTATTTGTGTTAGAAACAGTGCTAGGCGCACACATTTGAGTATTCTGTTTGTTAATCTTTTTTTTGGGTTTCGTTCCTGCAGTTTTGTTTTGGTTTACGTGGATCTGGTGTTGATAAGCTCTTGGTTGCTGTGTCTTATTAGCAATATTCTGAATGGGCCGCTGATCATTCTCATTGAATCTCTTCCTTGTTGTTGGTGTTCTCATCATCCTCGTAAACCGCAGTTTCACCTCCAATGTCTCTGGTGTAACTGATACTGTACTATTTTTATTTTTCATGTTGCTGTAGGACCTTCTCAGCAGCGCTGATAAGTTGGAACACACTCTACCGGTAACAATGAACTCGTCTTCGTCTGTTTCATCACTGCCTTGTTGTTCTTCTTCTAGGGTACCCTGCTGCTTTTTAGCGTCAAGTTTCTTCCTCAATTGCGATAAAAGCCCCAGACTTACCAGGGGCTCCTCATATTCACATATATCCCGATAGTACAGATTATAATCCTGTTCGGAGCTAGTATCCAGGATACTGAGCACCTCTGGAGAATTTTGATATATCTCCTCCAACACGCTTGATATATGTACCGCACCCACCCTCACCATACTCTCTTCGCTATCAGAAATTTCGACCTCTGTAGGCTCAGGAATATTTACAACTTTGACCAAATGTGGCGCCCTTGACCTAGCTAGATAGCTGCCAGCGGCTCCATTATCTAGTGAATAGAGTATCTTTAACGTCATATACGTATCCGTCATCGTAGGAACCTTCGTGTATTGCCTAATATGATAATTAGTCAACAATATATCGAACTTTTAAAGTAAAATAAAAAACCGAAACCAGAACCTTGCGATAAAATAAATACTAAAACCTTTTTATCAATATATCTGAGGGCCCGTTTTAATATTTCACTGAAAGCCATTCACGCGTTTGTTGTTATTTTCCTATAAATAAGAGTGTTCGTACGGGAATTTCTTAGCATAAAAAACCCGTTTTTTTTATAATCTTTCGCGTAGTTTTTGATATTTACTTTAAGGCCTTGCGGTGATGAATACGTATATGTATTCAATATATCGATATAAATCGCGTTATATATAGTTACATTGTTGTCTAATTAACGCAAGAGACTATTTCACAATATGTTCAGAGGAAACAGGACAAGGAGTACATGTAGCATGTTAGATTTCGTATTAAATGAGTAGATCGCTATATAGGCATACTTTAAAAGAATCAGGTTGTATGCGAACTTGACTCCAGTTTATGCTTTGGAGTTATCCGCATCAGTTGGGCAATTAGAATCAGTAAATATTATGGTAGAATAGTTCACACGTGCCTGACGTATATAGTTACTGAAAATTTTTTCCTTTTTTTATTTCTTTTTTTTTTATTTTAACTGAAAGTGCCAAAAAAATTTTTTTGCGATGAGCTAGCTGCCTGGATGATTACATTCATATAGAATATGTAGACAAATCCAATGGATAATAAGAGACCAAACTTATATATATAATCTCACTGAAATATCTACTCTTTATAGTTATTTTTCTTTCGACCGCAAGAGCTAAAGCAACTAACAAGGCAAACACATAAAATTATGCCTCCAAAAAAGTTTGCTAAGAGCTTGGATGATTTCTTGGGTGAACAACCCCAAGACCCAAACGTGGTTGCGTCCCCGTTCGGTGGTTACTTCAATGCCCCACCTCAACAGCAGAAGAGTAACTATCACCAGCAGAGGCAGTACAACCCAAAAGTACAGAAATGGAATCAAAATAGCAATTACAATAACAACAGCAACAACAGAGGTTACCAAACCCAACCTGGTTTTGACGCTAATGGTATTCCTACATCCGCTTATAAATACCAACAAGCATCCACCACACCCAGTCACAGTAACGGTCCTACTCCATCTTCTTCAACTGTGTCGTTGACGTCGTTGACTAACAAATTGAATGACTTGGCTGTTAGTCCAATCTCTAACGCGATTAACAACTTGATGGATGCTAAAAGTATCACTGAATGTAAGACGGAAGTTAAAGCTATTGCCGCGGAGTTCGAAAAGACTAGTGCTCAGAACATCAAGGAATGGAATGTTACAGAAATTTTATCCAAGCTGGCTAAGGCCAAGAGTACCCCTCTGATCAGGGAGTCGTCAATGCTGCTTGTGACCGCACTTGCTAACTTGTTCTCAGGACTTACTCCACAAGAAGCTTATCTGTTACCTCTGTTTGAATATTCGTTCGATCTTTTGGCTGATAAGGACACTACTGTTAAGCGTGCTGCTCAACACTCTGCCGATGCATTGGTGAATGCTTTCCCAATTGATGCTTTGGCTTCTACTGTATTACCAGTAGTATTAAATTACTTGGCCTCGGGTGCCAAGTGGCAATCTAAAATGGGCGCCTTAGCTGTGGTTGATAGAATTAGGGAAGACTCTCCAAACGATTTACTGGAACTGACATTCAAATCCACTGTACCTGTTCTAACCGATGTAGCAACTGATTTCAAACCGGAACTAGCTAGACAAGCTCATAAAACCCTTCTTGAATATGTTTCCATTCTAGATAACTTGGATTTGTCTCCTCGTTATGAACTTATCGTTAATACCTTACAAGATCCAAATCAAGTTCCACAATCTGTTAAGGCTCTTTCTAGTGTTACCTTTGTCGCTGAAGTTACCGAACCAGCTTTAGCTCTTTTAGTTCCTATCTTGAACAGATCTTTGAATCTTTCTTCTTCTTCCCAAGAGCAACTAAGACAAACAGTTATTGTTATTGAGAATTTAACCAGGTTAGTGAATAATTTTATTGAGATCGAAAGTTACATCCCGCAATTATTGCCTGGTGTTCAAAAGGTGGTTGATACTGCCTCTCTACCAGAAGTACGTGAATTAGCTGAAAAAGCTTTGAAGGTTCTAAAGGGTGATGATAGTACCTCCAGTCACAACAAGGACAGTTTCCAAGGGAGAATTACAGAAGAAGAAGGTTCAAATATTGTCAAGGATGCAATTGAAAAGGCTTCAATTTCAGATGAACAAAAGAACTCGTTTATAAAGGATTCTGAAGTTGTCAGCTATTTGGGGTCAATTTTGACTATGGATGCCAATGTCAATGACTGGAAGAGGTTAGAAGAACTTTTCATTATTGTCTTAGGAGAGGAGAACTCTGAAGTTGTCACTGTTGAAATAATTGACAGGCTCAGAGCTATGTTCCATCAAGAAAAGGTCAGACATGATGATGATGAAGGTGTCGAAATTGTTAACACCGACTTCTCTCTGGCCTACGGTTCTAGAATGCTTCTGAACAAGACGAACCTTAGATTGATTAAGGGTCATCGTTACGGTTTATGTGGTAGAAATGGTGCTGGTAAATCTACTTTGATGAGATCTATTGCGAACGGACAATTGGATGGATTCCCAGATAAGGATACTTTGAAGACATGTTTCGTCGAACATAAACTACAGGGTGAAGAAGGTGATCTTGATCTAGTTGCTTTCATTGCCTTGGATGAACAACTGCAAAGTACCTCTAGAGATGAAATATCAGCAGCTTTAGAATCTGTCGGGTTTGACGAATCTCGTAGGAAGCAAACAGTTGGATCTTTATCTGGTGGTTGGAAAATGAAATTGGAATTGGCAAGAGCAATGTTACAAAGAGCTGATATCCTACTTCTCGATGAACCTACTAACCATTTGGACGTAAGCAACGTTAAGTGGTTGCAAGATTACTTACTTGAACACACCAATATTACCTCCTTAATTGTTTCCCATGACTCCGGTTTCTTGGATGCTGTTTGTACAGACATTATTCACTATGAAAACAAGAAATTGGCTTATTACAAAGGTAATTTGGCCCAGTTTGTCGAACAAAAGCCAGAAGCAAAAGCATACTATACCTTATCTGATTCCAACGCTCAAATGCGCTTCCCTCCACCCGGTATTCTAACAGGTGTAAAGTCCAACACTAGAGCTGTCGCGAAAATGACTGACGTTACTTATACCTACCCAGGTTCTGATAAACCAAATCTGAGCCATGTCTCATGTGCCCTCTCTTTGTCTTCTCGTGTGGCTATTTTGGGCCCAAATGGTGCTGGTAAATCTACCTTAATCAAACTTCTAACGGGTGAGCTTGTTCCTCAAGAGGGTAAAGTGGAGAAGCATCCAAACTTGCGTATTGGTTATATTGCCCAACATGCTTTGCAGCATGTGAACGAGCATAAGGAAAAGACTGCTAACCAATATCTACAATGGCGTTACCAATTTGGTGATGATCGTGAAGTTTTATTGAAGGAATCGAGAAAGATCTCAGAAGAAGAAAAGGATATGATGTTGAAGGAAATTGACATCGATGACGGGAGAGGTCCACGTCAAATAGAAGCTATTGTTGGTAGACAAAAACTAAAGAAATCTTTCCAATATGAAGTTAAATGGAAGTGGTGGAAACCAAAGTATAACTCGTGGGTTCCACGTGATGTCTTGATCAGTCACGGCTTTGAAAAGCTAGTCCAAAAGTTTGATGACCACGAAGCTTCTAGAGAAGGTTTGGGTTACCGTGAATTGACACCTGCTGTTATCACTAAACACTTTGAAGACGTCGGTCTTGATTCTGAAATTGCAAACCATACTCCATTAGGTTCATTATCTGGTGGTCAATTGGTAAAAGTTGTTATTGCAGGTGCCATGTGGAACAATCCACATCTGCTAGTCCTGGATGAACCTACTAACTATCTGGATAGAGATTCTCTTGGTGCGTTGGCTGTTGCTATCAGAGACTGGAGCGGTGGTGTAGTTATGATTTCCCACAACAATGAATTTGTTGGTGCTTTGTGTCCTGAACAATGGATAGTTGAAAATGGTACTATGGTTCAAAAAGGTGTTAAGGATGTTGACCAATCTAGGTTCGAAGATGGCGGTAATAATAACGCCGTTGGATTGAAGCCAGGCAGTTCTGTTACTGATGACGATTCTCCAGCCAACATCAAGGTCAAGCAGAGAAAGAAGAGATTGACAAGAAATGAAAAGAAACTACAAGCTGAACGTCGTCGTCTACGTTACATTGAATGGTTATCATCTCCTAAGGGTACTCCAAAGCCAGTTGATACTGATGATGAGGAGGAGGATGAATAAAAAGAAGGATATAAAAACTAATTTTATATTTAACCGAAATGAAGTAATTACAACTTGTAATTGATAGAGGTTATTCATTTTGTTTTTTTCTTTTTATTCTCTTTAATCTTTAGATACTAAGTGTTTTGGGGCAATTTTAAACATGTAATTTTGGGTTTCGTTAATATTAATTTTTTTTAATTCTCTAGTAGTATGTTATAATTGATAATTAATAAATATAAAAATAATTAGCAAGTATTACTATTTAATTCTGTTTGATCTGTTTATAAAGAAAAAATGTATGCTGTGATGGAAACATAAGTAGATATTTTTTCGTCTTCGTTTACCAGGTAATTGGACAATTTCATAGTCTGTTACCGTTTGAATATTCTGATTCCTGCTCATCCGAAATTCTCTCACCTTCCAACTCATTGATAGCTCTATCCCTGATACTTTTTAAATAATCATCATGAGACTTTTCTCCGAGAATACTGATTGTATTAAAACCCATTCCAAAATGTGGGTATGACCCAATCTTAATATCCTTTGAATGGGAATCCGCCTCCTCTTGGTAATTTCTTAGGTAACGGGAAATTTGTGATTCTGTTAGTTTTGTCTTTACAAAATAGCGAACGTATTCTCTTTTATCATCATCCATGCGATATATCTCTTTGAGTCTTGGTAAGAAGGACGTTAACATTCTCTCAAAAAGTTGAGGGATTCCTGGTAAAATATATACTTTATCCTGTATGGCGCAAATAGGAACCCAAAGATCATCCGCCACATAATATCTTTTTACCTCATCACCAGACGGTAACGTTGCCATCCTATAGTAATCTTTTAGAGATTCAGGATCCAGCCTGGCCTCTGGATTCGACCTCTCGTGCATCCTGTTCATAGTCTCTTTATCTAGTTTACAAGGCAAATTAAAACTCTTGGCTATGGATGAGTATGTTATGTCATCATGTGTAGGTCCAATTCCACCTGTAGTTACGATGAAGTCATACCGACTACTCAATTCCTTTACGGCGCGTATTATCTGGTCCTCATCATCACCCACTGTCATTATACTTTTCAGAGCAATTCCTTCATTGTAGCAAAATTTTGCAAAAAATGTTGAATTCAAATCGATAACTTTACCATTTAGAATCTCATCACCGATGATTAAGCAAGCAGCATTCACTTTCCCCATCTGAATTCTTCCTGTAGCCAAATTCCCAACAGCCTGTTTTGCAGCAAATTTTATCATCTACAAATAGGCGATAGTATGTACCAAGTTATTTCAAGTGAACTCGATATATGTTGCTGAAAGTAATCCAAGCGGACTATTTTACAAAGTTTGTACAATGAGAAATTGAGTGGGGGAGGAGGAATGGAGGAATGAATGTGCGCTCTGGGCCCCATCATCCCTTAAGCAACACAACCTCTAACCCGGAACTCAGAAGAGTACATTTGGCAAACATAATCTTACAATTGTAGTTATGAGATCAGGAAGTCCCAGGAACTTTATTTGCTGGGACTGCAATCTGCAACATCAGAATTACGACCACACTTTTCTAAAAGAAATGTAACCCTCGCTCTCAACCAATATGTACTATCTGTATATGGCCTGTCCGTTTAGACTGTGAGAAATTGCGGATTAACGATACCCTATATTGGTAGTTGGAATGGATATGACCTCGATGATACTTATATGTGTATTAACAAGGGCTTCTTTAACCAGTAATAAAAGTTTTCGACACTTATGAAGCTTTTTTATAATTATTAATAGACATCATTAAATACGCGACTGAAAATTTTTTATCCTTGTTCTGACAGCAGCGATGGGATTAAAGCTTTAAATTAGGGATGTGCTCCTGAATTATTGATGAGAAATGTGGTTATTTCGGTTACCTCAAGAATGCTAATAGATTGGTAATTTTTTTAACACTATTAAACCATGTCTATGAGCACTTTTGACGCAGAGAATGCCCAAAATTCCGAGGACATTGAGAAGCAATTTGCAGTCGTTGCCGTTGAACAAGCAGAGACCTACTGGAAATTGATTACACATGTTCCGGGCTCAAAGTTACGTCTAACCACTATTGATGATGAAATATATGAACTATTTATGGAAAGGTTTCCGGAGTTCCAAGACGTTGAGAAGTTGAAGAAGTTTGATGAGGAAGAATTGAAGAACAAAGTTGCCAAGGAAAGATGGAGACAATTTGCAGCATACTTCGAGAAGAAAGTCGAAGATTACAACTTTGGAACTCTATTGAGAACTGATTCAAATGCTGAATACGGCCAGTTCACTACAATTTTCGTTGTTAGAATTCAATTTTACGCTTTTGAAATTGCTAGAAATAGGCATGGTTTGAATGACTGGGCAGTAGGGAAATAAGCAATGTTTTTTTTCTTCTTAGATGGCATGAACAAAACAGACAATAGAAGATAAAAATAGAACGAGATTTATACATGCCTACTAAACCTGCATCGATTTTTCTTAATAACGTCTTCGTTTTTTCAAACAAACGAAAGTGAAAACATAGAAATAACAAAAATAATAACAAAAAATAATGACAAAAATATAGTCATGATTGCTCGCCTCCTTCTTCATATTTTGTAATGTTAACCAAAATATTAATCCCAAAAAGGGACTTTTCGGAAATTCTTCTAATTTCGAATTTGCATTCTATGTAATCTCAGTTAATAAATTATTCTATAAAACTCACAATATATATTCTGGAAAGAATATCAGACATTATCTTAATGTATTCATGGCCACTATTAGGTATCAGATTGTTGGGATTGAGATATACCGTTTTGTATATTGATACACAAAAATATATCAGCGAGAGGTCTGAAATTATCCTCCAATCCCGATTATTAATCATTTCTGATACCCTAAGCATTCTCGTTGTCATCTCCTTCTTCGACGTACTCAACATCAATCTTTATCAGAGAGGGAAGTTCTTCCAGGAAAACTTTACGTAGGTGTGCGGTGATCAATTCAAACTCGCCAATATCCAAAACATTTTCCCATCTTTGTTTTGGGACAGTCAAGATCAAATGTGCTCTTAGATTAGGACCAGATGATAATATATCCAAATCCTGAATTGAATACGGCTTTCTTGAGTTATTATTGGTAACCAAATTGGATAAGGTTTCATTAATTATAGATTCGACCTCTTCATATCTTGGATCTGTTTTTGATAAGGCTTCATCCACCAATTCTCGTACGGACATTGACATACCGTGTATACCGGCCTTCATAATCATAATAGCTACGATTAGACCACCAATAGTATCTAGTGATTGTATGCTAAACATATGACCTGCAGTGATTGTGACAAATGCAACTAAGGATGTGAGGGAATCTACACGATGATGCCATGCATTTGCCATAAGTACATTAGAATTGGTTTCGATAGCAACTTTCTTTGTTGCTCTAAAAACCCACTCCTTGGCCACTATTGATGCCGCGGCTATCCAGGCAGCATTAATATCTGTGACTTCCTTGGTTATTTCTTCAACGGAGTGATGGTGGTGGTGATGCCCATTAGCTAGGCCAATTTGATGAAGAGTCTCAATGACAGTATGTGGGATCATAGGTCCTACTAATGCACATATGGATGTCCATCCAATAGACAAACCAGCCATGGTCAAAATTGTCGAGACAGCCAAAGATCCCACTGTTTCAACTTTACCGTATCCATAGGGGTATTTTTTTGAGGGCTTGTTTGAAGCTAAATCCACTGAAAATAGGGTGAGAAAATCAGCGACCATATCACTGAGTGCATGGACGGCATCAGCAAACAATGCCTGCGAATGGAACACGATACCACCAGTAAACTTTCCGATAGCAATAGCTACATTTATCCCTAAACCTATCCATGTAATACGTACACCAGCGTTCTTTCGAATCTCTTCTGTGCTCAACACAAGTAACGGATTGCCAGCGCTGTGTGAATGCGTATGACCGTGGGTGTGGTGATTTAGATTGGAATGTACATGCTTCATAGATTGAGTGTCTTGATCCTTAGATTTCAATACTGGGCTCCCAAGGTATGTTGTTTTGGGGGAATGGGTGTGCGAATGTCTCAGTATCGATCGTATATTAAACGAGTCATTGGTTTCTGATTCTGATTCCTTCATATGAACATGCCTATGAGCGGCATCCTCCATGCCCATTCCGTCCAACCCATGACTATGCAAGTGACTATTATTATTATGTGTGCAGTTATTTCCATGTTCACGACTACCCGTCTTTTTCTCAGGTTTCTTGATTAGTGTGGCCAAATATCTGTTCTTCTGGATGCCAATTATAAGTCTTCCATCAACAACTGGAAATTGTGTATTTATAATCTTAAGAGTATGGAGCCTCAACATCATGCAATTGTACAAGGATTCTATTTAATCTTTTCCTTTTCTTCTGCTGTATTTTCAAACTTGATCTGATTAAAAAGCTATTTGACTTTATTTTTCAATCATCTATTGCCTCGTTAGCTGAAATCTTTGGTCTGCTATTTCTAGGTCGCTGTTGTATAATAAAAACCCTTGGCGTAGTTTATTCCAATAACAGTTGAAGAGATATCACTGGATGTCGACAGGTTGCTGACAGTTGCTCAACAAGTTGAAAGTTAATAATCCAAAGAATTTTTTTTTTTTGTATGATTCCGCCCGCAGTTTTTTCTTGAAAACAATGCCCGTTCATCCGGCTACGGGACTTTCTGAGAATTTCATTGGTCCATTGTGCTAAAAATGATAATGGATACATTATATTATTATTCAAATATTAACTTTATCTACATAAAATCGTATCTATTTGTTTATAGACATCGCCAAAAAAACTAGTAGCGATCATTTGAGTTATCATAGTTGTTACCACCATAGTTCCTTTGGCTATTTTCATTGTTGGAACTGGAGGAACCGTAAGAGTTGTTGCCATAGGTATCATTACCATAGTTTTGCTTATTAGACGAGCCATAAGAGTCGTTACCATACGAATCATCACCATAATTCTGCTTGTTGCTCGATCCGTAGGTGTCATTGCCATAAGAATCATCGCCATAATTTTGCTTATTGCTCGATCCGTAGGTGTCATTGCCATAAGTATCATTACCGTATTGCTTCTTATTGGTTGAGCCATAACCACCATCAGCATAGGAATCGTGTCCATACTCATTATTCTTATTAGAGGAACCATAGGAGTCATCGTCATAGGAAGAGGAGTTCTTGTTCGAAGAGCCATAAGAATCATCACCGTAAGAAGACGAGTTCTTGTTCTTGTTAGAGGAACCGTAGGAATCGTCACCGTAAGAGGAGGAGTTATTGTTCTTGTTAGAGGAACCATAAGAATCATCGCCGTAAGAAGAT